>JAGDQP010007519.1:46714-66893 GCA_022664845.1 Lepisma saccharinum | reverse complement strand
TTTTTAGGACACTAGACGCAGGCTGTTGGAAGAGAAGGGATTCAAGAAGCCTGTGCTGCTGCTTCATCCGTTAGGTGGCTGGACGAAAGATGATGATGTACCTCTACCAGTTCGGATTCAGCAACATCAGGCAGTGTTAGAAGAAGGAGTGTTGGATCCGGCATCTACTCTTTTAGCTATTTTTCCATCTCCTATGATGTATGCAGGACCAACAGAGGTAAGTTTAGATGACTTTTGTAATGTTGAAAGAAAATTTAGAGTGAAAATGTCAATAACAGACACAGCTGGGATTAAATTAATTGTTCTCTTGTCTGGTCCTTTTTGAATTTGCTTGTCCTTTTCATTTGCTTCGTGTGGTTATCTCCTAGTAAGAATAATTTCTAATTTTGGCCGCAGTGTTCTGTGGAGTGGTTCATGTCATTGCTGTTTGGCCAAAAAGATTATTCATCAATGTTCATAGTTCTCAAGTTCATTCTTCTAAATCTGAAGTAAGTTGTGTCCCTTGTAGACTGGTAAGTGAAACAGTGGGGTAAAGCAGGTTGTGTCCGTGAAGTTTTCCCCCCATAATAATATATTCCTGCTAGGAAATAAAATTCCGTCTGACTTTGAAAGTGTCCGTTAGAAGACAACTGTATTTTAAGACTATATTGTATGTTAGGAGAATTGCTAATCATTAGAATATCTTGATAGTCTTTTCAGTTTCTTTTGTGTTAGTTGTGGTTACTTGTGGATCACATCAAGTCATGTGTCTGTGGTGACATTAACGTAAAACTCAAATCAGCAACTCCAGCAGCCGGCCGAGCGGTCTGCGGCGGTAGGCCATCGGCTCGAAGGTCCCGGGTTTGAGTCCCGGCAGGGGCTTGGGTGTGGATTTTAACACTTAACAGCTAAAGGAGGATCGTGACGGGCCAAAGTCCAAAGTTACTAGACTGGCCCATATAAGAAATAAAAGTTTTAAAAGTAACTCCAGCATTGATGTCATAGTATGGATTCCGCTACTTGAGAAACAGAAAAACTTACTCAAAAGGAACACAACGTACTAAGAGATTTGGCGATGACCTATTAGCGTAGTATTTAGCTTGTCACACTAGCAGTCAGAAGGTTAGCGCTTTGAATTCCGTCAAGAGAGTCACTGTACTTCGGGTCCTCTACGCACAAAAGCTTTTTTTCTTGCTTTAAGGAGACTGACAATCAGACATGACACTACCCGAGCCCTCAGGCAAATGTGCAAGCTCATCTAATTTCCAAAGTTGAAGTGGAGGCAACTTCCGATTTTTTCTGTACATCAAGCCTCTGTAGGTGCAGATACATTTCATATGAAAGAGTGAAAAGTATGTGACTGGACCGGGGATCGAACCCGGGACCTTTGGGGTATCGCATTGGGACGGTAACTCAAAGGTCCGGGCGGCTAACATTCATCATGGCTCCACCACATCCTAATAAGTCGCCTTCGCAGAAAGAAAGAAAGAGACAGAACGTAGAGAAAGTCACTGATGTTAGTAAGAAGGCGCATACAGCTAATGAATCAAGCAGTGACTAAGAAGAGAAGATTGAAGTAGAGGAACAGACAAGCACCGTACCGACTATCACACGATATCTTGTGATTAAAGTAAAGAGCGAAACAGACAATCCAGGTGGTTTGAAAGGGTTATCCCCTTTCGTTATACAAAAACAACTTAATTACGTTGCAGGTGAACTTAAGCATGTTAAAAAGCTTCGCAACGGCACCCTGCTCGTGGAGACATCCAATAATAAACAATCAACTAATCTCTTAAAACTGAAAACCTTAGGACCATTCGTAGTTCAAGTTGAACCACACCGTCAACTGAACTTTAGTCAGGGCGTAATATCTTGTTGGGACTTGCAAGATGTCCCTGAAGAAGAGATTAAGAATGAACTTGCCAGCCAAGGTGTAGTCAACGTTAGGCGCATTAAAACTCGAAAGAATGGCGAACTGCAACCCACGAGCTCGCTAATTTTGACGTTTGCCATGCCACAGCTTCCTAAGGACGTGAAGGCAGCTTTCTACTGCTTGCCTGTCCGTCCATATACACCCATTCCGCTCCGCTGTTTTAAATGTCAGCACTATGGACACACCAGCACGTCGTGTAATGCGACCTCTGCTGTATGTGCAATATGCGGAACCAGTAGCCATGGTGCGAATCCTTGTAAGTCACTGAAACCTCAGTGTGTTAATTGCAAGGGTGGTCATGCGGCCTGGTCGCGTGACTGTCCTATTTTTCAGGAGGAAAAACGAATTCGAGAGCTGATGGTATTAGAGAAAATATCCGCTGGTGATGCTAAACGTCGATTAAGAGAGTCTCAGCGCACCCTTCCCTCTGGTGCGTTTTCAGATGTTGTAGCCAGGATACCAGTTAAAACTGTCTCGGTTGGTACTCAGACAGTTAATGTATCCACTCAAACCGAGTCTGATGTGCATGTAGATCCTCCGAAGCCTCCCAAAGGATCAGAGACTCCTCGCAATATGCCGACACAGAGTCAGGGACAAAAAACACCTGTGCAGAGTTCTAGAACTCCCCGGGTTAAGACTACTTTTAGTCCCTATAAAGTCTCCAAATTAGCCCGAACTTCGCATCTCGCTACAAGCATTAAGACTTTGACGAACGTTTTGGCTGCTCAATTAGCTCAGGAAGAGTCTGCACATACTATCGATGAACCAAGTTTGGCTTCAGACATGATTGAGGACCACCTGATGGATATGGATTTTAATCTCGTGGGAAGGAAAGGGAAACCTAGGTATAAACCTAAACTTAAACGGTAATATTTTTACTTGTTTTTGCAGAGAATTTTATGATTTCCGTTTATTTTATGATTATGCTCCTTAGCTGTTAAGTTTTATAGTGTATTTTTGTTTTATCTTGTGAAGGCCCATTTACAGGCTTCCTTGTTATACTGGCCATTTACACCAGTAGGCTGATCGTGAAGACCTTTTACATCTTCATCTTTTATATTTTTTTTATTATTTTAATTAATAGCTAAATTTTGACATGACCAAGATAAGGGGCTTCCCCCGTATCGGGACGGACGTAAGCCATAGTGCTGTTACCGCCCATAAAATTCATTTTATCTTATCAAAAGTCCGGGGTTCGATCCCCGGTCCAGTCATATACTTTTCACTCTTTAATATCTCATCTAATTTGTTTATGTACATGATTAGGGTTTCATTTTACCTAATGGTTCTTTAATTAAGTATAAGTCTATAACGTGTGTCACATTTATATATAGTAAGTAGCAACACGTGTTCAGCAGGATATCAGTAAGAAAGATAAAGGTTACTTCGTGACTTATTTCATAACTAAAAAACAAACAAAAACACTGCGGTTTAAGAAATATAATTATTCCATTTCACATATTTTGTAGCATTAACTAGACCACTCATCCATCTAATAATTGGAGCCAGTATCTCTAATTTTCTATCTTTAAGCCCCGAGCCACGGCCATCTTTAGTTTACTAAAGATAGCCCTGCCTGAGCACGATGCAAGGCGCAAATGAGGTAGGATTAAATCTTTTTTTGTGTCAACCTTGAGTCGCTCGGCTCATCAGTCTAATTTCTTGTCACTGCTCTTCTAGTGTAAATCTCTCATACTCCCAAGAGATGCGTAATACTTTGAATTAATATTTCTCACTACTCTTAGAGATCCTTATTTTAATGTGTATTTAAAGATGAAAGAACAGAAGCTATCTTGAAAACGTAGTTACCGAGCGGAAGTAGTGCAGTTAGTAGAGGACATTCAGAAGGCCCTGAGTTCGCGCTCAGCTGCCTCCTATGTTTACTGAGGTTTTCTTGGTTTCCTTTGGTAGCACCGTTAAATGCTTCCAGTCAGAACAGTTATAGAAAGGGTGATCACTGGAGTTTCAGTATAAAACCTATCTCTCCTAATCGTCTGCGTCGAAGTGAAACAGGCATTCAAGCTTGGTTCTTCTCCATTCTTTTTACTCCATGAAGCAGAAAAGAAAACGAGCGAAGCTTATGATGGTACCTTGAATAATGTCAAGGCTGATTCCTTTCCAAATCCTTTACTTTCTTGGTATTACTGTTGTATAGCCAATATGTTGTATAGCCAATGGCGTCTGACAGTCTGAGTTGTCTTTATAATTTGTCAAACAAAAATCTATATATGTATAGATGTTAGTTATAGTCGCGATGAAAACTAAACGACCTTAAATGCCATATTCATTTCTAGGTTCAATGGCATGCTAAATCGCGTATGTCAGCTGGAGCAAATTTCTACATAGTTGGTCGAGATCCAGCCGGACTTCCCCATCCAGATCCTCCTTCCAGAGACCTCTACGAGCCTACACATGGCGGCCGTGTTCTTCGAATGGCTCCTGGACTCACCGAACTGGAAATCATTCCATTCAGAGTAGCAGCTTACGATAAGAAGCATTCGAAAATGGCATTTTTTGATCCTGGCAGAAAGGAGGAATTCGAATTTATCTCAGGGACCAAAATGAGAGGTAAGTTGTATTTCTGTGTATTTTTAAAATATTTTACCCGAGGAAACAGTTCGGGTAAAAGTGTTGGTTTTGTTTCCCTTAATGGATATAATTTTCTGTTTAATAATGGAAGCTGTAAACGGAAGTGGGTCAGTCAATAAATTAAACGATAGAAAACCTGATATAAAATTTTGTGGAGATAACCACATGGAACGTATCTATGCATTCACCTAATCCAGTCTCTACCCCCCCCCCCCCCCCCAAAAAAAAGTGTCTACCATCCTGGAAACCTGAAAGCTCAGGGAATTTGGTAAATGTGGAAAACTCAGGGAATACTCTGGGAAATTTATAATTTATGAGGTGGACGTGTCAGTAGTTCGTAAAATCAGTGCCCTGACAAGGCGGAGGGCGTGGATTCGATTTCCACTGCTGACCGGATTTTTTCAATGTGTTAACCCCCCCCCCCCTTTTTTTTTTTTACTTGTGAAATACCAATAATGTACAAGATGTTTGGACTGAGTGCTGGTGGGATTTAAAAAAGTGTCATTCCGTATTATTTATGTTTCACACTATTCTACGAACTCAGGGAATTTGAAAAAAAGAGCAACTAAGATGGAAAACCTGAAAAACTCTGGGAATTTCAAGATACAACATTAATTAGTAGACCATGAAAAACATTTACGGAAACACAAACATAATATAGAATCTTCCGAGATATTGGGATCTCATATTATAGAACTATACAAGAAACTTACGTTGTACACCCCCTAAGAGGAAATTTAAGCAACATTTGGTTTCCATTCCTTGAAACAGGATTCAGAAAATGATTAGAGTAAATTCCGAGCATAATTAATGAAATAATTATTTTTCCAGTATACAGTGTGTTCCGGAAGTAATGGTGCAAGCTTCGTAAGGTGATTATTTTCATCAAAACAAGAAAAGAGTTCTTTTGAAGAAATTTCGGAATCAGCTTAAGTTCGGAGCTACAGGCGCTCAAGGATACAGGAGCATCGTCACAAGTGACGTCATATCTCGACAATTAATGGTGTAAGCGGGGTCGGCCAAGTAACTCACACTCCAATTAATACCGGCTGATACATCTATTTACGTTTTGTCTGTGATAGGCAAGTGCAGCATAATTTTTTTATTTGGCCAGACAGGCAGCAATGATTAAGACATGACATGTCTGAGGAACAGTTCGTGGCAGGTTTAACCTAAAGGGTGCCTATCTAGTGCATAAATATAAGTTAAATAGAAAATAAATGCTAGATCATAGACTAAATAATTGCTAGACTCCCTCAGTAATTACTTCCGACTGTTCTACTTCGAGTGTGATATGCTAAGCCGATACCGCTTACGTTATGTCGAGCTATGACGTCATTGGGACGATGTGGCCGTAACTTTGAGTGCCTATATCTCCGAAACGCTAATTTTCAATTTTCTCAAAGGACTTTTTTCTTGTTTTGATGCAAAAAAAAAAAAAAAAAAAACACCCGAAGTTTACACAATTATTATAGGGACATCCTGTATATTCTATTAAACAGGCTAGTGACCACAGGAATGCATATATGAATTAACTTGATTTCTTAATCTTTTCTTATCTGTGTTTTTCCATTTTTTCTAAACTGCATTAAATGTGTTTTAACGTCATGAGTGAGACGTTATATTACACTTTCAAATTTGTACGTTGTGTAAATATAATACTTTACGTCACATCCACACCAAAGCAAGTCCTCAGATAATTTAAATACCTAGTCATTATACCCATCATTATGGATATTATTCTTTAGTAGTTATTTGATAAAGTGGATTGCAGTCGGAGTTGTTTTATTGTTTCTGTGTGAAAATTCTCTAGGTTGAAAAACTCTTCGTATCCTGCGAAATTATTTGCTGTTTAGACGATTGTGTGCGCTAGAAGTTGATCATAGGTGTTATATTGAGTACGTAAGCAGCATAATAGGTCACCTTTCAATATCGGTATACAGGAAATCCTCGTACAATTGCCGAAGAAAATGCACGAGAATATTTTCGAACCTAGATTCATCACCTGTTTAACTTTGCGTTAGAATATGCGATTTTAAAAATTAAAGGGGACAAAAAGGGACTATCATTGAATAGTTTGAATCAACTGTTTGTATACGCGAATGATGTAGATTTAATAGGGGACGATATAGATGCACTACAAAGCAACACCGATGTCTTAGTAGAAGCGTGCGATGAGATAGGTCTACAGGTAAACATAGATAAAACAAAATCCATGATAACAAGCCGAAACACAGGGAATGAAGGAAATAAAAACATAAGAATTAGGGATGAGGTCATAGAGAAAGTAAACAAATTTGAATACTTGGGAGCATACGTAACAAGCAAAAATGAGGTCACGGAAGAAATAAAAAGTCGTTTAGTATCTGGAAACGCATGTTTCTGTTCAGTCCAATAACTCCTTACCTCGCAATTAATATCAAGGAAGTTGAAATTGAAAATATACAGAACGGTTATTCTGCCGGTAATACTTTACGGTTGCGAAAGTTGGAGTGCGACGCTATCAGATGAACATAAATTACAAATGTTTAAAAATACGTGCCGAAACGGGACGAGATGACGGGTGAATGGAAGAGACTGCATAATGAAGAACTTCACGGACTTTACGACTCATCTGATGTTAGAATAATGAAATCGCGACGACTAAGGGGGCAGGTCATGTACCTCGGATGGGAGAAAAACGAAGATTATATTCTATCCTGGTTGGAAAGCCGGAGGGAAATAGACGTTGGGAGGACAATATTAGAAGCGATCTTCGAGAAGGAGGTGCTTGTGATGAAAACTGGCTTGATGTTGTCCAGGAACGTTTGTCGAATGTTTGTTATTGCGGCGATGAACTTGCAAGTTCCGTAAGCCATAGAGTTAATTAGATTCATATCCTTCCTCAGTCGTTGTAAAAGGAACAAGGACATGGCAATTGGACTGGTTAAAAGTTGCAGTAGAAAAGCGCTGTCATAAATATATTATGTTCACTAAGCAGCAGATGAACACCGAAGAAGTTGCCAATTTTCTTGGTGGTGGAATGTGTGTGTGCCAATCATAACCAAAAGGAAAGTGATTGGACAAGTTAACAAAAATGTGGTTAGCTTAACCTGTCAAAAACTTTTATACTAAAAATGTTGCTATGTATTTTTTTAAAGTAATTTTATTGTAGCTTCCCTTTATTACATTGTATATTTATCGACGAAGAAATTATTAATAAAAAAAATGTGTGTACCGTAAATACGGGTAACTTGATCCCAAATTTCCAGATTTGTTAAAATTGTGAAAATAAAATTAATAAAAATAGTAAGATTTGATATAGGACAGCTATTTGCTGAAACTGTAAATTAATGTTGGTTGATACAACAAGAGAACGTAAATATTTAAAAAGAAAATTGGACTCAAGTCACCCCATGTGCGGGTTTACTTGAGCCCACAGTACTTTGTTCCTTAACAGTCCATAACAAAACGATCTGGGGCAAAGTAAGACATAGGTTCTTTAATGATAGACATTTCCTCGTACAAAAGATGCCAAATCCTGGTTGTGTTGATACAGAAGTCAGTACAAATAGCCCCCCCCCCCCCCACTAATAGGAAACCTCAGGTTGAGAAAACAAGACCAAAGACTAACTTAAACAATGTTGCACACAACGAAACGTAGTCGAAATTTTCAGGTGGGGGTCTAAACTGTGTGTGCATGTACATAGTGTTCGATTTGTGCAATTTCGAGAGAGGAGAAAAAATTAGTGAGATATGTATTATACGGTATTCTGGGATCGTCCATATCCCAGGTTAGAGGTATCTATCTGTAAACAGAGCCACGGAAGATTTTTGCAGAGAGGGAGAAAATCCCAACCATCCGCCGCTACAAATCGAACAATGCATGTTCAATGTATAGAAAATTCACATCATGACGCCTGAAATTATACTACTGTTACAAACAATTTTGCCTTTGTGGGGCTCGCACCCACCCCTAAATACGCCCCTGACCATAACATACATTCTTCTCATAATAACTGTAATAGAATACAAACTGCTTACAGGCCTGTTGAGCCCATGTTAAATCCGGATGCAAGCGGAGTGAGTTTGGGCTCAAGTAACCCGTTGTTTAGGTTCGGTTGACAAATTCTGTACAACGAATACTTTATCAAATTAAATACTCAGCACAAGGAAATAATAAGTTGGAAATAAGTTTGTGGAGGAATAAAACCTTAGAAAATGCATTTATCTGATTTCTAACACTTACTGTGCACAGATGAGCGTTCTGGTTGATACATATGCTACCATTTTTTGTACGAAACAGCACGCGCTGCCCTGCACTTGGTGGCGCTTTCTGCGTCATTAACAACTGCTCCAGTTCTAGATAATGGTCCCAGCTTCCAGTAGAACGGTCTTTTGTTGTCCGAGGTTTAATTGCGAACTCATTGACCCCCCTCCTTTATTTTGGGCTCAAGTAGGACGTGTTTGCGGTACTTATTTTAAGCGAAACTGACAGATGCCAAACTTTGTTTCGTATTCGCTTCTCATGATTTAATTTAACGTTGTTTGTTTTATTAATGGAGTAACTTCCAGTTTTATTAATGGAGTAACTTCCATAAACAATCATTTCTTTAGGAGAGTCCGTGCTTTTTAACTTCCGAAATATCATATTATGTAGAGAAATTTTAAGTTGTTTTTTTTTTACATCGGGTATGTGAGAATTGTACCTGATCATATTTTAAAGCTTTACACAATGCGTATTTCAAAAGCAGGTAATTGATATCACTGATTGTGTTCTATACTGTCACGAATTCAGTTATAGGACATGTTGCTCAGTTTTATAATTTTATTAGTATTTGTTGTTGTGTGTGTTTATTACAACCAATTGTGTAATTTTTCAGGGTTGGCACGGTCTGGACAATTTCCACCAGATGGTTTTATGGCTCCAAAAGCTTGGAAAGTGCTTGCAAGTTATTACCAGTCACTACAGGGAAAGTAGTGTGTGTAGAGGCGTCCTGTTATTGCTGGTACCAATTTAATGATGATTCCATTTGGTGTTGGGACTTGTATCATTACGTATACTTAGATCCATTATAAACCTAAGTGTGACAAGGAAGGAGGACTTTTATTTTTTCTTCTATTGAAAACTGAACAAGTTGGTGTGCATTGACTAAAATTGGAAAAAATGTCCACGTAGCTTATACGTGGTGACTATCTTCGACAGCTTACACTTTTAAAGCACAGGACATTTTCTGCGCACGTGGAAACTACAGTTCATTTTAGTTGTTTTTCGAATTTATGTGCAAGAGATATTGTTTTGAGGTCTGTGATCACCAGAAGAAACACTGTTTTGTGTTGAAATTGATGGAAGTGTATACGCACAGGCCCAAAAGTACCCTTGCACCGTTAGTTTTTAGTTTATAAAATGTGAAATGCTTTTTTATGCATGAAAGAAAATGCGTATTTAGAAAAGGAAAAACAAAAATGGATAGTTAAAAAAAAAAATACCCATATTTTTTATTATTTTATAATATGACTTTTCTACTCTCCATTTCTGGTGGTTTATCATGAGAATTTACAGAAGTTACAGTACCTTGTATATCAAGAAAGCTTGATTTCTTTTAGAATTAGTTGCTGGTGAGTCAGAAGTTTCTTTTAGACGTTGGAATCTCAGGCTGCATCAGCCTTATATACAGTGAACAATAGTAAGTGCAGTGTGTGGTTATTTTTTCATATTCCTGAGAACTAGTCAGTTCTTAGGAGGGAGAGTATATTCGAGAACATGATGGGATAAACATATGGTGGACAGCAGGGCATTAGCATATGTAATTTTACATTTTTGGGGTTACTAATGGATATAGTAAGCAATTAAATGAAATAGTACTGTCTTGTAAGTTACTTTCTCTTGACCCATAGTAAGTGATACTCTTATCAGTGTCTTGTGAAGCTAACTACCAAAGTGTTAATTAGTTCCAATGACTGCAGAAACAATTATTGAATCGAGAGAGCGAACACTCTTCCGGAAAATGAGCCAAAAATTCTGTTAGTGAACTGCCTTGAAATGCTTACTTTTAAGTAGCTTTTTAACTAAATAGAGATCGTATTTCATTGCCTTTGAAACGCACATCAAATATGCAGCATCCGAATCTAAGATTTTTTCGAGATGATGAAGAAACTTCTGAATTACTTTCAGCGTAATACACTAATAGCGTAAATGAGGAAAGAATTAGGAAATGAAAATGTTTCTAAATTAGAATGAATGATTAGATTATTTAAAAAACAAAATAAGAAGAACAGCTTGAAAGCGTTAAACAGTATTACTTTCATTCTTGTGGAATATTTCAATTTGAATTATATTTTTCTGGGTGTATTCAACGTGCATACATAAAATATGCACTATAATTGTATATGTTCCAGAGAAATATATGATTTTCTGGAAATAACCAAGTAGCGTGATTATTGTATTTCAAAATGTTTATTATGATAAAACCTTTTCTTTTAGTTAATAATGAAACAACGCACTTACATTGTAAAAATGTATGGAGGGTGTTATTATCAAAAATAGCTAAGTGCCATTGTACTACTGTTGATATAATAACAGCATATTTTTTTCCTGTAATTCATATGACATTTTATATATATATATATATACTCAGTATAACTTGGAACATTTCATTATACGTAAATTGTTTTCTCTTCATGATATATTTTTACCACTTAACGTCTTTTGATAATGACACCCTCCACACATTTCCATCTTAACTTGCATGTAAAGTTTTAGTGACGTAAATATCTTTTTTTATTATTAATTATTGTTATATTTTACGTTTTTTTAAGAATAAAGATAATGAATTGAATGTGCAATGCAAATGTTAAGTTTAAAAAGAGTTTATATTGACAGCAGTTGTGTTGTAAGAGACTTAACATAATAAAGTATGTCAAAAATATATTTGAATATTACCCCCTTAAATTATTTATTGAAACTATTTTTGTAACGTGGTACCGTTGAAATGATGTGGAGAGAATAGTATATACGTTGGTTGTAGGATAGATGTGTGAACATGAATATTGGTTTTACAATTAGGTACTTTTTTCGTGCGTAATAGTGAGAGGCGAATCATTATACCTCTTTAAAAGTCAATTGAAACATTACAGTGAAAAGCCGTGATATAAAATGCTTCTTTGCAGGTGATAAGGAAAGATTTGTTTTTCTTTCAACAGATCATTTCTTTAAATTTTTGTTGTACTCTTTCGTGCTGTCCGAAAAATGTACTTCATAATAATTTTCAAAACATATATTAGGCAAGTATTATGTTAGCGGTAGCTCAGAGCTTCTTGCTTACAGAATAGCGTGTGAAATACCAACAAAAATTCATGTTAATCACATCACATACCACCATCTTGTATAAAATAAAAAAGAAGAAACTGTTCCCAGAAGTAAAATATTTTGAAACCCTGTTATATGCTTTAGTTCACTTAATTTCTGTATTGTCAGACAAGTGTGGACAGAAGAGATGTGAAGAACAGTCTGTTTCGTAACATAAATTGGCGCCCGAACATTGTCCTATCCACACCAGTTTTACAGGTTTCATCGTTTATCACCTCTCAAGGCTCAGCGAACTGAACGAGATTTCTAAGGATTCTTCAGTTATTTAATTTACGAGCGTAGTTTTCGTATTATTTTATAACAAAGAGATCTGCTGTTAAAAACTTATTGTTTTGAAGGTGAAAAGCGATGACCAGATCAGATATTGATGTATTGAACTTCAAAGCTCGGAATAGATGGTATGTTAATTTTAAATTAACTTGTACTGAACAAAACTTACGCCTTATTAGAAAATCTAATTGCTCTTCGTATGTGAAACAACGGTCTTCGTGACTGGAAAATGTGTTTGTTGAAATGCTGTATCTAGAAATGAATTCTTTTCAAATTATTTTGATGATCATTAAATATTTTATTTAATTTTGCTGTTAAATGAATTATTATAAATCTCATTTATTGTAACTAATTGTTATTTCACCATTAGAGAAAGAGATATTTGTTATCAACAGGTAAATGAAAGTTTGTATCAGATTTTACATTCCCTGTTACGAATAATTTTAAAGTTCTTTTGTCATTATTTTAAAGCTATCGTGCATTATTATTATTAAGAATATAACTTTTTCCATAAAAAAAAAACAATTTTGTAATGTAATTTTGTCATTAAAGTGTTGCTATTTCAAATTACATTTTTTTTTATTTATTTGTAAGAAAATCAAAATGTGAGAAAACCTTCCCCCTCAATGCATGTAAGGTGCTTCCAACATGGGTAAACTAATGATAAAACTTTCGTTGTAACTCAATTATAAGACGTACAATTGTAGCATAACTACAGTGTTGTGCTGGTGAATTGTTCACTGGTTTTCCTTTGTTGTAATTAAAGCACAAAGTTCATTATCACGCTGAAGGACCTTTTTGTATCGAAATAGTTCCACTACTGTTTTCACTTAACATGTATCACTTTTTTCTTTTCTCATATATTCACTAGGCTCCTTGTTAAAGATTTATTGAGTCCCTGGTTAACCCTGCAGTACTCGCGTGTTATTTTGTAACACTAATAGTCGCGTGGGGCTTTTTTCACCCCAGTCACACATCGAGGCTGTTAGCGAACTAAGCGTCAAAACTTCATGTGGATGTTCAGGAAGATATTTACGAAAGATACACGATTAAATCTGAAAAGAATGAAAACCCCACTTTGAACAGTTGTCAGTTAAAAATCACGGGTGATAAAGGATCCCACGACAGTACCGGAGACTCTTGAGAATACAGGGACAACAGCCCTCTAAATTTAACTTTGTTTTACCGAATTATTTGCGACCACTCATAGACTTTTTTTTTTTTTGTGGTATTGTACTTTTTTTTAGTTTTCTCGAAGTTTCCGGATTGCTAATAACCAATTTTTGTATATTAGTATAGTGCTTGTGCTGCAGAAGGTTTGTGATTATGGTTGCCATGGTAACGGAACTAACAAAAATTAATTTTCACGCATTACGTAAAAACGATTTAACCGATTACAATCAAAATTGATATGGTGATCCAGTACGTATTTTCCCATTATTTAGCGCACTGGAACTTCCGGGTTAGTACCATTACCATGGTAACAAGACTCCTTACTTTATATTCGCCTATCATGAAAACTGTTAAACAAATTTGCGTCAAACATAGCATGATTATGTAGGGTCTTTAGCACCATTAAGGCTTTAATCATGTTTAATCCTTGACATGCTAACAAGGTTTAATTGTAAGATACACTCTCGAACTTTATAAAGGAACGATTAATTCCAACGAAACTTGACATTATGGTGTAGTGGAATACCATGTATGGTGTTTGAGTACAGTTGCAATTTCTCTTTTCCATGATAATGGGGCCTCATTATCAAAGATTATTCGTGTGTCACATAGGGACGACTGGACCAATTGGACTATACTAAATATTTTAGCGATTTGAAAATGTTACTTCAGGTAACGTTTCAGTGGTTACTTCGGTCAGGACTACTTCATCTTAAACTCCTAAATTATGCGTTTGTGTGTGATGGTTTAGCTACTTACCCCAGGTTTATGGAGCAGTGACTAGTAAATTTAGCACAGTGACAGTGGTCGTGCTGGAAAGGGTTAAACGATCACTGAATTGAGATGTCCCTGGGGGAGTAAGGAGGGATGGGCTATTTCAGGTCGATGGACATTTATTTAGCAATACATTAACTTACTGTATCAGCGTATGTAGGAATGCACTTAAAAGCCAATGAGAATCAAGAATTCATATCACGTAGATCTGAGTTGTTCCGGTAACAGTTTCAGTGACTTTCTGTAACAGCTAGGGCCACGGTGGCTCAGTTGGTAGAGCGCTCACCTCTGGTGCTAGAAGTCGTTGGATCGATCCCTGCTCATGCCATGTGGGCTTTGTGGTGGACAAACACAGTGTGCGTGGGTTTTCTCAGGGTTCTCCCGTTTCCTGCCACTTTCTTCTTTTCACCAATTTATCCCATCATCCATACAACCTGAGCCATAGTTGCCTAAAGGCCTTAAAATAAATTTAAATTCAATTCCTGTAACAGCTACAGTGATACTACGGTTACAATGATAGTTTCAGTTCGCACAAATCATTCTGTAGACACCGAAAAAAAAGTGGGGCTAGAAAGTTTGTTACAGGGGGAGGGTCGATTTATGGAAATCAGAAGTTCATTATATTTGCTGAGACGAGGCCAATGGACAATACGGGACGAGATGACCAGAGTTTTGGCAAGCCATGCCTTTTGGCATCTTTTCCTTAGGCTGGGATGGGGAAGGTATCAGCCAGAGTTCTACTTAAATTACCATCGCAGCATTCGCCTGGTGAAACAGTGGAAACCCTAGAAAAATTCCAAACTTTTCATATTAAGAGTACACTCCCCAAATACTCTAGTACGCAATCAGAAAAACAAAAAGTACACAGTGTTGGGGGTACTAAATGAAAGATGACATTCAAGTTTAACCATAACCCCTTCGTGATCAAAGATATACAAACAGTCATAGCTCACTCAGTTGGTAGAGTATTGGTTTCGCATTCGGAAGGTGCTGGGATCGATTCCAACGTGCGGCTTTTGTGACTCCGCAGTCGTGCCTCACTGAGTCATGGTGGTACCTTCAAAGTAGGCTCTGGCAGAGTTCGTTGCCATATTTTCTTCCGATCGCGATCTGAGCCAAAGTTGCCTGAAAGCCGCAAATATAAATTCTAATTACATTCTTAAATGACATGTAATTTCCATGTGTGTAGTAAAAGTTCAGATTTTTATATAGATCCTGCAATATTAGAATATTTTTTTAGCATAATTGTTATGAAATAGGTGTATTATTTTATGTTTCACAGCCTACACACTCCATCTGTGTAGAATTTAGTGCTTCAGTAAGATATTCATTATGGATTATGTAAGGACTTTTTTGGCTCGAAAGGTCACGTAGCGAAGACCTTGGCTTGCCAATTGTCTTTGTTTGAACTCTGTGGATAATATTTTGGAATTGTTTGTGACCAAACAGCCGTTATGTGGCTGGTTAGTAAGCTTTTCAATTTGATTTTATTAAATAGCAAAACTTATTTAAAAAAAAAAAATGTTAGTTTATAATACAGGTTTCGTTCAAGAATTGCGTTAGCATTCAACATGGCGGGTATTAAGGTTATTCATACATTTTATTATTGATAAAAACAGACTTCTTTGATTTCTTGTAAACAACATTCCTGTAACGTATACTTTAAGGTTATATTTACTCTGAAACACAAATCAATCTCAAATCTGAGCGATGACGTCTCTTGGCGAGCACTATTTTCGGGGAAACGTATGCAGAAAGAATCTCTTGTTCTAAGCACTACTCTAGCATTCACTGTGATACATATAAGTGCCAGGGCGGTCCAGGAATGAAATAAAACAATTATAAAATTCTGTAATAGTAAGTAAACATATGGATTATATAATGCAAAACTTTTTTACTTCAACTTTCGTACAATCATTGTGATTTCAAATTTAGATCCAAAGTCTTAACACTCGCTGATCAATTCGTCTGATGGGCATTTGATTGTACTCAAAATTTTATTGATATTTAATTCTCCGCAATCTATTATTCTAATGTCCCTGTGTGGCATCTCACGGTACGTATCTTCAGCTTCTATGTTAGCCAGAACACTCATTCCCTCTACTATACGTCTGCAAGGAAAGAAGGTACAATCAATATGTTTTTCTAGTACAACGTATTTGAAGAGAAAACTACAAATACATCAATTTGTATACGAAGGGCAGTCAAAAAGCTCGCGAAGACTTTGTATAACTCAATATTGCATTTTTGGCAATCCTCTAGGAATTTTGCTCTGTTTCTATCGTTTTTTGACCTAAAAAAATGGGGGGGGTGCTCTTGATGATTTGGGGGTAACATCCCCTACAGGGGGAGTCTGGCGGAATCACTGATCCCTTGGTCCGATTGTCACCAAGAACGACTAATCGATATTATCTCATAACGGTCACCTTGTAAGCATATGAAAGTATCGTAGCGTAAGAAATGATTTGATTTCTTTCTGTTTTAACTGCAACTTTTATTCAAGCCTTTGCGGCCCCCTTGTGAAGTGATGCGGACCACAGGTTACAGACCACTGGTTTAAGAGATTAGGTCTATTTTGAAATTTAATGAATGTTTACTACTTGTGACCCTTAAGAGTTGGTTAGTTACTGATAGTAATCGGATCAAGGGAGTGGTAGAGGGAGCTGATGAAGGAACTTTTAGGCCTACGGGGCCGTGCGTGTACATAATAGAAGAGTAAATATATATAATTATGTATATATATCTGTTGAAGAAAAGACAAGGCGTCCAAAAAATTTGTACGTATAGTTAAAGAACAATCAATACATTTTGTTTCATTAAAACGGTGTATTTAAAACCAACAAAAAATTCTAAGCGTTTCTGCAGGAAATAAGCAGACTGTATTGTAGTTTAAATGCCATGACTCAATCTTGCCTATTCAGCGACTCACGTGATAAGGCAGAAGAAATTTGACGAAAATTCCTGATGTAGAGGACCGCCAGCTGAAGGGAGTTGAACGTATGAACTATAGATGGATGTACTTTCGAACTATAGTCGTGTCATCTGCCGGTAGGACGCTGTACTGGAACATCCAATAAAAACATGCCAATTTTGTATCGATAGATTTCAGTTGGGTTGGATCAATTCATGTATATATAGGCAAACAATTCTGCCCTGATTGGCTGAATGGTGTATATTGACAACTTGGAGTGTAGCAAAGAGTGTCTGTTTAGAGAAATCAATGTTATACTAGGATTGGAAATCGCCAGTTAGCTAGCGATAACCGCAACCAATCAGGGCAAGTCATGTTATCACAATGCTTCTCGCGACAGAGGAATTAGCAACCACGGGCACTCATGCGGATGGAGGAAAAATATACAGGAGACCCGTTGATGCATTGAAACATAACTGAAACGTAACAGGCACCGACTGATTGACTTCATTTAAATGTCGACCCGAAATACTGAATATCGATTTTAACCTGATATTTGGTGTTGCGTTCCTCTGACACAGGAGAGCTACCGTCGCTAAGATTGCACCATCTGCGGGCTCGCTGAATCATACATGGGTCTATGGTTCTCGCAAATTCCTACCACTTACGTCATCCCGCAATGGAATATGGGAATTCAAAACTGTTCACCGTTTTCCTGAATGGACCCCTCTGGGGTTGGGTCAGTGTGTTGACAAGGATTAGAGACTGTACAAAGAACTTCGGCTAACTGTCTTCCTATTCGGAAAGCACGCGTCCACCCCTGCAGAAAGCTCATACCACACCAGTAGCGACAGGAAGTAACAGCATGATAAGACCGCTGATCTTTGGGATTGTGTAGTTCCTTGAAGTTGTTGGAGGGACATTCAGATTATATGTATTCTACAATACAATCCTCTAACAAACATCCCTAATTTCAACACATTATAAGACCTGATGTCGAAATATTGATAGAGATGAAAGAACAATTTTCTTCTTTCATTTCCCAAAGACAAAAATATATCCATTATGAACGATTGTTGACTGGGTAGATTATGCTGCCATCTTTTGAGAGTAGTAAGCAGAAAGTTGACAGAGATAGTGGCCCGCCTGGCCGCTAGGTACCACTACCATACAATCTTCGCTCTTAGTTATCGATATTTTCGGGGGGAGTGACATCCCCCACAGGGGATGTCTGGCAGAATCACTGGGTATAATTAACGCCTTCTTCCAGATCTCTGCATAGCACCTTTGTAGAAAGATTTATTTAAAATGTTAGCAACTAGTGAAGCTAAATAAACTCTACCGGTCCTTGTGACACAATTTATATATTGTCAGCACCTAGGCTCGAACTTGCTTTTAGCTTTTGTATCACTTTTATTACACAATTTGTCGTTATTGTTGGTATTCATTGTTGTTCTATTATTTTGCTTAATACCATAATTAACATTATTTTTATAAGAATTACTTGAAATGTAAACCTCAAACGGCTCTGTAATATCTTTGGGTACAGAAGGGTACGTAATACCTTCTGGGATCACCACCTAAGCTGTTTTCTAAACCTAGAAAGTAATATCTCTGTGCATTCCTACTTCATGCTTTAATAACACATTTTATTGTACAACTTTCGTTGACCAGCTGTTTATATTTTATAAAATATATATTACTTCCTTATTTTTTTATTTCTTTAGATCACTTTTCACCCAATGATCTGTATATACTTTGGTTTTGTTATTACTAACATTCGTATAATGGTACATATTTATCGAAAGTTGAATTTATACATAAATACAATATATTTACATGGCCTTCTAAATACATGACTTTTGCTGGTTTCACCTTGTTTTCAATCAATCAAAAAACAATTCCATCGAAATTTGTTTATTGAAAGCAATATTTAAACTCTGGTTGTCTCACTTTTCTGATTACCCTGTTCTATTAATATATTTTCATTCTCTTTAGCATGAATGGAATGGAAGATGATAATATTCTGTCTTTATCAATGATTCAATCCTTGTTTATACATGGTTCAATATTTGTAAGTAGCATGCCTAAAACCTTAGATTTGTCTTTCTAGATAAGTGATTCATCATTTGATTTATGTAAGAACACTAGAAAGTTCTAAATACTGTTTTCTGTTGTTTTTTAAATGTAAAATGAGTCAAAGTGATTGAACCACTTGTCCAGTGTATACTCGGTGCATTGGAGTCTCCAATTAAGATTTTCTTACTGGCAAACCTTTCCAAGAAACACTTATAGTATTGCTGAAAAAAAATTTACTCTCAAGTTTGGGAGTAAAAAATACCATGCAATTAGTACGTGCTGCTGCCCTGACTTCATTATAAAACCTACTATAACTTACAAATTATAATTGAGGTGCCCTTATCTGTTGAAATCCTATGTTGACTAAAAGACAAGCTTAATAATAATAATAATACAAACCCGAAAGCTACAAATTTCCTGTCCATCCATGGTGATGGTTTCAATGTAATGTAGAAAAGAGAACTATTTGAATGGGGTCCCTCATTGATCATACCAACGACGCCACGTTTATCGTGTTTAGTGGCAAAACTTTCGTCTGCAAACGTCGGGCCGTAGATTGATGATGCCCTGTAACTTAGGTCATATAAATCTGCAAAATAATAAACAAATATTATCTAGTGATCACTCACACAAGAAATGTCGGCAAATACACAATACAACATTTTCTTACGAACTCGACAACATTTTCCTCATTAAAATCCGTTTATCCCATTCTTCAGTGCTATTGCAAAATATCATACGTTATCTAATTCTAACATCCGCCATTTTGGACTCTGTTCGATCATAGCTGATTCCTACGAGAGCGTAGCCAATACCGTACTTCGAAATATTAAACCAGCTTCTTCGTATAGATGAAATTGTGGCATATGCATATGAGCCTCCTGCGTATCCTAGTCGGTAGCGCGCTCGACTTCAGTGCGAGCGGTCCTGGGTTCGATTCCCGGTGTGGGCTCAAAATTACGGTGTTGAGCGAACAGCGTGAGAACGATTGGGGAGCGAGCTGCTGTGAATAAAAGACAGAGCGATCACAGTTAAGAGCTTCGGCTCTCATCTCCCAACACATTTGTCAGCGTGGAAGCAGTAGACCAACTCCTCCCTCCGGGAGAGGCCTCATCCAGTAATG
>JAGDQP010007519.1:0-46314 GCA_022664845.1 Lepisma saccharinum | reverse complement strand
TTTGTGTGTGTGTGTGTGTGTGTGTGTGTGTGTGTGTGTGTGTGTGTGTGTGTGTGTGTGTGTGTGTGTGTGTGTGTGTGTGTGTGTGTGTGTGTGTGTGTGTGTGTGTGTGTGTGTGTGTGTGTGTGTGTGTGTGTGTGTGTGTGTGTGTGTGTGTGTGTGTGTGTGTGAAGGTATAATACTACGTAAAAATTATTTGTGTAACATATAATATGTGGTGACACTTCTATACAATTATTGCACTTATCTTTAATGTATTAGGAATTAATTTACTATTGTTTGAGAGTAAATTAATAGAACTAACATATCAAACTAGGATAATTCGTTATTTTGTATGCCATTTTTGTTATTTGAACTCCCCCAGCCTTAGTCTGAGATGCCTAAAACCCAAATCCCATAAATAAGTTGAAATTCAAATTTGAACTTTTTGTCTCGTGTTAAAGAAATTTACTTTTCAGCTATGTGACTTTATTAGGACTGGATTTCATAATTCCTAAAGCTAATCTTATTGCTTTACGATATGTTACCACATAAAAAAAACACATACACACGCATTGTTAATGTTTATATGCGAGACCACCCTGATTTTATAATCCATTGGCGGGAAAAGTTATTTTGAGTGAATAATAACATTGTTTCCGAATGACCTCTAAATTTTGTTTTTACTAAACACAATATTACGCTTCATTTTTTTTTCTTTTTGCATGTTTTTTATGTCTTCATTACAACTTATTTTAGAATCTACCTGTATATCCAAGTATTTTATTGTATTTTCACGTGTTTTATTTGTACTTATTTCTTCTATAGGTTTGTTCGGGTGATCTGCTCGGTGTTGCACTATTTCACTGGAAATGTGAGTTTGTATTAACAAATGTGACGTCACAGTGTATATTCGTGCAATCTCGTTCAGTTCTCACTCGAATGAGCAGGTGCTTATTTCTTTCTGCTAAGTCGTAACGCCATCTGTAAAATCCCTTCTCTCACTGAGAACGCAGTACGACTGTCAACTGTTTTCACCCAGTTACACTCTTTCGTAAACAGTGACAGAAAGTGTTGCACTGGGATACACTACGTATACTCGCGCCGAATAGTTGAAGTGGAAACTGCACTCGTACGCAAAAGTGTACACTAGTTCAAGCAGTGTAACCCACCGAACAAGCTCTTTGAAGCCTGTGTACATCTTGTAAAATGTAGATATACTTCACATCTCGTTAAAATATTTCAAGTTATCAATTTAGGAATTCATACAGAATCTAAAAAATTGTATCTACAAGTGTCGCGAATACTTTCGTTTTCAGTATTCATTATTTTTGAGCTCACTGTTAGAGTTCTTATTACATCTAGTGTAAAAGCCATGTGTTTTTCTTTTCGTATGCCATGTGTTGAGCAAATAGCTTTTTCTCTTACTATGTACTATTCCATTCGGTTCACCAGTAGGTTTTCAAATATTTCTTTTATAGATTAGGAAATAAACTTATTGGATGATATATGTTTTTGCTCATCCTGATATCTGTCAATAACGTATTCTAAATTATATACAAACAAAAGTGAGATGGAGAAATGAAAGACTATACTTACATCCGCCCTCGATCCAACCAAGTTTTGCAATCCGATGAATAGGTGAGAATCTGTAGCTAAGGGGAAGAGGTATTCTCTTCGAACCTCTGGGGCCAAAAAATGTTGATGCAAACTTTGATCCAAGAGACCTCAGTTGACTTGACTCTTCATCTTCATCCAATTCGAAACTGCACACCTCTGCTAAACATGTTCCTCCTCCATCTGCTCTTTCATCTGCTCCTTCATCTACTCCTGCACCTTCTCCTTTACCTGCTCCTTCATCTACTTCTGCACCTTCTTCTTTACCTGTTCCTCCATCTACTTCTGCACCTGCTTCTTTACCTGTTACTCCTCCACCTACTCCTGCACCTGCTCCTGCTCCTGCTCCTTTATCTACTTCTTCACCTACTCCTGCACCTGCTCCTTCACTTTCCCCCTCACCCTCACCCCATCTTGTCCATGCTCTTTTCCATCTATACTCTCTTGACCATTCTTTATCCCACTGTTTGGTTGCCCTACCCTTATCTCTTTCTCCTTCTGCTTCATCTCCAAAAGTTGGTGCCACATAGCAACACATGCAGGGAGTGTTAATCGCTCTCACTTGCTCAATCAGGTCTTGAAGAGCTATTATTGAAGGTGTTTCTCGCCGACCTTCTCTCTTGCGTACCATTTTCAGTTTAGCCAGGTCAATTTCAAGTACACACTGACATTGGACTATTGTCTCCTCACCTGTTGGTATCATACTGAGAAGTTTTTGGGTATTCCGTACTGTACTGCGATGAAACATTGTACTGCGTGCTCTCTCCGCGCCAATAAAAAGAGACTTTTTAGATTTTTCATGCTGTATGATAATAGTCTTCCTCCTTGTTTTAATATCTTGTAGTAGAGATGTCTGCTTTTTGTACTGGTCTTGTAATTCCGATTTCTCTTTATTGAGTTGTTCTAGCAAAGTATTGTACCTTTGACTCGATTCAGCTGCAAAAGTGGTTTGTCTTCGATTTGCCTTGCTCATTATTTCATTACGTCCATTCCATTGCTTCCTTAAAGCGTTTCTTGATTGTTGCTGTTTCTCTTCTAAAGCTCGTCGCTTCTCGACATCGGGCTCCAATTCCATCTGTGCTCTCAGTTTATCTAATTCTTCTTCAAAATTTTGTATTTTCCGATCTACTTCGTCCACCAGAGTTTGTGTATCTTCTTCTTCTTTCTGCTGTAAAGCCTGTCGTTTGTTTTCCTCTTCTTCCAATATGAGTTTCTCCTTCTGTTCTTGTTCTTTCATAGCTAATTCTAATTTCTCTTCTTCCCCTAGTATTTCATCTTCTCTTCTTCTTACTTCATCTAGTTGCTCATGGAGTAGCTGCTTTTCCTCTACCAGTATTTCGAAAAGCTTCTTCTCTACCTCCAACTCAGCTCGACGTATTTCTTGATCTTCTTGTTTCAAAATTTGTCGCAGAAGTGCTTCCCTTTCATCTAAAGGCTCATCTTCTTCGCTTTCTTCTTCACTCTCTTCCTCATCTTCTGCTTCTTCTCCTTCTGCTACTCGAAGCCCTTTCAAACACGCCGCTAGTCTTTCAACTTTTGACATATCCTTTCCTTGTGCTTCTTTTCCTGATGCACACAACGATCGGAAATTCTCACAAGTACAAGGTGCGATGTCCGAATGAAGCTGTAACAACAAAGAATGCTGTTGATTAGATCTTTACCTGGGTGCGAATTACAGGGGGATACCGGAGAAATCCCCTCCCTGGAAAATTTGTGTACATCTTTACAAAGTTAACCTTTCCATCCTCCCGGGGGATACATTCATCCCTCCCAGGTGAAAAGTTGGTGACTTATGACAGCGGAAAGTAAGGGTTAGAACTTAAACTGTAAAGTCTTCGAGAAGATGAGGAGTCTTTTCAACTATTTCGGCCCAATCATAATCATTGTGTCGTAAGTCAAAACGGCTATATCTCAGAGAAAGTAACGCCTATGGAGGTGAGCTTTTATTAAAGTAATGGAATTCGATACAAGTGTTAAATTGAAGGAACCCAATATAACTTAAAATTGGTACATGATATCGAATATTGTTTTTCTACGGATACTTAATTTTTGTTCGTCCTTTTTTCACTCTACTTTCTGGTGACGTAAGCGCTTGACATTTATACCAAATTATTTTTACGCTACTACGATTACAACCAGGTTCTACTTACAATCTGTGCACAAATAAAATGAACATAAAAAAACTTACGCAATATTTTGCGTGCAGTGCTTTATATACTTAAAAAAGCGCAAGGTAGCTATTTACAAGGTATTCTTGAAAAATCATCATCTGTAATTATATCTGGTAGTTCTTTTTATGTATTTAATTCAGACCTACATTCATTTTAATAAAATACCTACGAAAATTAAATAAAAAGCGTCCGGAAAGACCTATAAAATATGTACTCCTCGTTTTTTTGTTTTTCTTTTTATAATATCTAATAAATATTATATGTA
This sequence comes from Lepisma saccharinum, assembly GCA_022664845.1. Lineage (NCBI taxonomy): Eukaryota > Metazoa > Arthropoda > Insecta > Zygentoma > Lepismatidae > Lepisma > Lepisma saccharinum. The sequence goes on along the minus strand of JAGDQP010007519.1, from coordinate 42,282 downwards.
TTTCTATTATGGTGATTTAAGTGGATTGGTGTGCGTATATACAGATTACAGACTGAGTGGTTCTGAAAGTCAGTATTAGGGTTATGACTAGGCTCCTATTGCACATAGATCTTTGAAACATAAAATGTCCATACCAAAGTGCACAATATGTCGAGATCGAATGGTGATGTTGCCGCAAGCAGTGGTGTCCAGGGAATATCTCTGTGGGGAGGCAACTTCAAAATTTTAATTAGCAGTTCATGATGATTTTGGTCCCTTTTAAATGAGTGCTAATTTTGAACAACATTCGTGGGAAACACTTTTGGACGGCTCATATCGTTTGACCGCTACAAGAGTTAATTGGTAGATCAACATTAATATGGTGTAGAGGGTTTTTTAGAACTTTTCGGATGCTGTAACTCAAAGGGAATTGTAAACAAAGGCATAGACCTCATAATAGATAGAACGCTTTCCCATTTATTGCTGCATTAAAACTAATGTGTGTTCTTTTTTTGTTTGTTCAGAGTACGTGATTTTGAAGTTATCCGCTACCTAGCTCTGGCATAGACCTCATATTCTATTATGAGGTCTATGCCAGAGTTACCTAGCGGATGAATTCAAAATCACGTGCTCTGAACAAAAAACATTAGTTTTAACGCAGCAAGAAATAGGGAAGCGTGCTAAGTCTGTCTATTATGAACTCTATGACAAAAGTTTGAACTAAAATGAAGTATGAAATTAGATTGTCGGTATCTAACGGTGAAATTTTCGAAAACAGAGGCGCCCAGGAATATCTCAATTGTTCTTGTGTGCGTGTGTGTGGAGGGGGGGAGGGATAACTTCAAAATTTAAAATAGAAACAGGAGTTAATTTTGCTTTCTTTGCAACAAACACGAAATGTTTTAACAACCTTTAAAGAAAACACTTTTTGATATCTCGTACCATTTAGCAGTTTTAAGGTCTAATTGGTAGGCCAACAGTTAAGTTACCTGTTAGCTCTTGTAACTGCCAAAAGGGACGACGTATCAAAAAGTGTTTCCCATAAAAGTTAAGAATTTCGTGTTTATTTCGAAGAGAGCGAAATAAATTCCCGTTTCTATTTAAAAATTTAAAGTTGCCCCCCGGATAGGTATTCCCGAAACGTCAATGTTTTCAGCAACATCTCCTGAAAGTCCGAACCAGTACTATAATTCGGCGATAGCATTGGCGTTTCGGGAATACCTACCAGGTGTGTAAATATGAAACCGGAATTTGTGCATAGACGGCGTTAGCTGTCACTGTGGTTACCGTAAAACTGCGTCCTTGGCGCCACTTGCTTGTTTTGACTGCTGATAACGATTTGAAACTCGCAACCAGACAAGTTTCATGTCATAATGTAATGTTTAATAGCGTTGAACATGGCTCAATTTGTACCTACAAACTACGATGTGCGGACAGCATTGATTTTTTGTTGCCATTTGAAGAAAACTGCTGCAGAATTACATTGCATGCTTGTCGAAGCTTACGGTGATCATGCTCTTGGTAAGTCACAGTGCTATGCGTGGTTTACAAAATTTAAAAGTGCCGATTTTGACGTGAGAAACGAAGAACGTGAAAGACTACCGAAAAAGTTTGCAGACAGCGAATTGCAAGCTTCGTTTGATGAGGATGACACTCAAACGCAACAACAACTCACGGATCAATAAAATGTGACACGAGAAGCAGTTTCCATACGTTTAAAAGCCATGGGCAAGATTCAGAAGGTGGGAAAATGGGTTCCACATGCATTGACTGAACGACAGCAGGAAAACCGAAAAACCACTTGCGAAATTCTGTTCTCCAGGTACAAAAGGAAATCACTTCTCCATCGAATTGTGACTAGTGACGAAAAGTGGATCTAATTCGAGAATCCTAAGCGTAAAAGATCATGGGTAGGAGAACAGGAGAACCGGCGACATCATCGACTGCAAAGACCAAATCGCTATGGCGTCATGAAATTTCTACCAGCCTTTTTGAATAACTTGAGTTCCATAAAAAAAAAGCAGTTCTTTTCTTTAGACTACAAGCTTTAATTTCAGTATGATTTTATTTAATTCTGAGAAGAAAAAAGTTACAAAAATCTAGGCTTGAAAATGCGCTTATTTTTTTAATTTTGTGCAAGTTTTGATCACTAAAAATTGAATCTAAATTTTGGAGTACCCCTTTCATATACATATTGCAAAATGCGTAAACTAAAAGGTCCGTGTTATTAGATTTGAAATTAAGTGTTCTCCTTTTCGGTAAATGATGGGTGTTAAATTTATCAAGTTTAAGGCCATTTATCTCCAAGGGAGATTAATTTTTCTTTCACCAGGAAAGGCCCTAACTTATTTGGGTTTTATCGTAAAATTTCATCAGAGTACTTTACCCCACTTTTGAGGAAAGAATTTTCAAAAATTGGATTATGCGCCATTTTCAGGAACACTCATTACTGCAAAATGTTCTTATCTTCATAGCCATTAAAACTCGTTTTGCAGTTAATTCAATTATTTTGGAATCTAAAAATCTGTCATACAATATTTTATGTTGCAAGAGATTTGCTGAGCAAGTTATTTATATATAAATTTGTTACATAAATCGACACTACGTTATGAAACGTATTAATCTAAGGGAAATTTACATTACATTTCCTCAACGTTCATTTTCAGAACTTTATCAATCATAGGGGGGCACGGTGGCTCAGTCGGATCGATCCCTGCTCATGCCATGTGGATTTTGTGGTGGACAAACAGCATGTGCGTGGGTTTTCTCGGGGTTCTCTCGTTTCCTCCCACTTTCTTCCTCCCACATTGTATTTTTATATGACAAAAACCTCATGTGAAGCTGCGTTAGAAACGCTTTCTGCTCTGCAATTAAAAAGAATTCGTAAAGCCTAACCCAGGCATCTCTGCATTTGCTCCTCTTCGTCCAAAACGATGTACATAATAAGAGATGCAGACAGCTGCATAGGTACTTCACACACCCATAGAAAGGTGGTAACATTTTGCAAAAGATTTGATTACGAAATGGAATGATAAAAGACAGGGGAATGTTAGTAAGGAGCAGTCATGTTCCCAACTGAACACAACCTAAAATTAGCTTTCTTACAAGGATGTTTCAAAACCATAATCTACGTATTCACATCTTTCTTTGACTGTGGTTGTAATATAACATTTACCAAAGCCCTCACGAGCATTATTCATCCCTCTAGACTGTACTTCTTGTAAGCTATAGAATACCAGCCACTCCTAGCTCATGTAAAAGGGATCTTTTAAATATCCCAAGCTACACCAACCGGAAATCCGAAGAAAAGTAGCTGATCTCAAATTCTTGTACTGTACAAATTAGCGCATGAAAAATTAAGATCTGAATCTCTCTTGCCTTTTTATATTTTGTTGCACCAGAGATATTGGGACTCCAGTATGTTGAATTTTTTTCTGTTGAATTTTCTAAAATTCGTAAAATTAAGGACGGATATATCAACTTTCATATTCTGTATAACTTCAATATAACTTGATATGTAATACTGTACAAAAAAAAAAACCTATGATATTCCATCCCTTCCATGTCAAAGAGCACAGGGAAAACCGAAATTGTTTCTACTGCAACGATCACGCTTGGATACCATTTTTACCAGTTCGATTACGTTTTAGGCTTTACATGCAGAGCGCTAAAAGAATCATGTGGACTTTAAAGTTTTTGTTTGAATGTCCTATGAAAAACCAGTTGGCAGAAAAAACATGTTTTCCGTGAACGTTTGCTAACATAAATGTTTGCATGTGCCGCAGTACAAAAATGACCGTTATTAATTAATTGGTTGGGATAAAAATAAAACTATACCCGCTTTAAACTATATTTATATATAAGAGATATAAAGGTCAGAAAAATAAACTTTTTTTGAAGAAAGTCCAGCAACCAAGCTGGAGGATTTCAGATGGACTGACCCAGTAATGAATGTCCTTAAAGATGATGCATAATCCAATATTTGAAAATTCATTTAACAAACATAGGGAGAGAGAGAGAGGGAGGGGAAGCGTGAGTTGTTGACTAACTTTCTGTATATTCATAAACCAATTGAACTTCTCCTTTTATATTATCTCTCTTCTTCCTCTCTCTGGTTATCTTTGTTTCTTTCTTATCTTGTTCCCCTCTCCATGTGTTTGATTGAACGGAAAATGTATGTAATACAATTGAGATGGATGTATGCCATTTCTCTTATGACTTTAAGTTCTTGTATCTTACAACCAAAAGTAAATTAAATTTATCTAAAAAAATATTCGGATGATGCTAAACGACCCTTTTCTGAATCTTACACTGATTGGAGCAAGTATCCTGGGTGGTATAAAATCTTCGTTTACTTTGAAGTCATGTTGGTGGCCTACCCTCATGGCGTAAAATCGTTCATAAGTCTGTGGTAAGAAAGCAATGCATTTGCCGTTTCCTTAACCCCAGTTTCTTTTGAACGTGTCTTTGTTGTTTAAAACATCCGATCTCTAATTTATAACCCTAATACTGGAAAAACTTTGGTAAACTTTATTTTTATATGGGCCAGTCTAGTAACTTTAGACTACGGCCCGTCACAATTCGCCCTTTAGCTGTTAAAATCCACACCCATGCCCCTTTCGGGACTCGAACCCGGGAGCTTCGAGCCGATGACCTACCGCCGCAAACCGCTCGGCCACCCGGCCGTCCCCTAATACTGGAGTTCTTCATTGCATGACAAATCTAATTAGCGTCTCAAGCCGAAGACAAGAGGTAACAGGAAAAGATTTTCTACTCCTCAAATACTTATTCATAAAGTATAGCAACAGCAAAAATTTTGCTTCCCATGAATAAATAATAAGTTTAAAATATTAGGTCCTAGATAGCAAAGAAGCTTTGCATTAGTTGAAAAAAAATGTGACAGATAAAGAAAAACTACACAGAATTCTTACCTCGAAGACAATGTTTCCAATAGGTTCATAATTCACGCCAATCTCCATAAAGACATATTGTTTCTGTAATAGACAAAATAGTACGTGTGATTATATTTTATTGTAAATACTTTGTGCCATATACATTGCAGACATGTAGAGGAAAGTGCTGTACCAGGATACAAATTTTGCATTTCATTTTTTAAATCAATAGAGCTGCCTCTAAACAGTAAATAATACTCGATTCTAATACAATTATATTTCGCAAATCATTGTACGACTGTCCAATATGTTGTGTGCTATAACTTAATTTTCATGCACATGTTACCTGTCTCTGGGAACAACAACGGAATGTAGTTGTTCCAGGGAACACATTATGACAATTAATTTAAATTTAAACACTTTACATGTTACCGTATGCATTTTATATGCAATCACGTAAGAAAGTAGGTTATTTCTTTAATGTAAAGCAAGGAAATATGTGTAAGGAACTACTGAAAATCTATATACTTAATACATGAAACGATACGAATTCAACTTAGGTAGTCTACTACACAGTATGAACAACGCTTTGTTCCGTCAGTTGCTAATAGAAGCTTTAGAATAACGTCCAATTTACCAATCGAAAATACTTCTGACTTACTATCTCTGACAAATGTGTCGCTTTTAGACATTTTCTTTAAGTATCTATCGTTAAATCCCTTATCTTCACCTGAATCTGTTTGTCTCTGGTACGTTTTTCGCATGCATTCCTGAGTTAGAAATTCAGCGTCTTACCGTCTGAGCTAAATAGCCAGACAAAAAAACCCACTAGATTCAAACAGTATAAGGATCAAAAATATGTTGCTGAACCATAAACACTAAGTTACTCACACGACTTATGTCACTGTTTAGTGTCCCCGGTGGGAGAGTGGTAACTCTCGCTACCTTGTAATCAAGGGATCCCGGGTTCGGAGCCCACGTTAAACAATAGGTCCGGTCCAGCTCGTTTAGGATGTTCATAACAATTCAATCAATTATGTCATTGATTAATCACTTTTCCATTTGTCAATTAAGGATCAGAATCCCCATTCCTTGAGAATATCTTCCATTTCTACGCAAACAGGGGATCAAGATGGCAACAGGCAAACACTTGATGTCTAATCAACAACGTGTCTATTGAGTTATCACAAAAAAAATGGTGGTCACGCTCGGACACCGAAAAGTATTAAATTAACACAGGCATTTTTTACTGTGTATGCTCCTTTTTCGAAAAATATTTTATTACAGAAAATACACCAGTATGAACTTTTGCTTACTTGGTCACCTGTATACAACACACACTTGTGAATACAGTCCATAAATATCAAAAACCATTTTGCCTTTCACAAGAACTAAATTAACAGAATATTAGTGTATTTGTCATGCTGAGTTCAAATATGCTGTCAGGTTTTTTCTTTCTTTTTTGTGGCGTATGTTTAAATTTATATTGAATTCGTGCCTACTATATGATAAACATACACCTCATTTTGACTTACATAAAAGGTTGTATATGATGATTTTGAACTATATGTTACCTTCGGGGTGTCTCTATTCATGGTCCAGCAGTAGTAGGCAAGGATGCTGGGATTCCATTCGCCTTGGTATCAGTGGCGGTATCTTGAGATGTCATCGGAACTGTCATGTGGTGGCAATGCTGTCCAGACGATGATCAAAGAACTAAGGTACCGAAAGGTGTGTGTAAAATGGGTTCCTCATCAATTAACAGCTGACTTAAAACAGAGGAGACACGATATATGCATGGATCTACTGGAACAGTTTGAAGCCCACAAGGGTATTTATTTGACTATATTTTCACTGCTGATAAGATTTGGGCATACGTGTAAGACCCAAAGAGCACGAATCAGTCTATGCAATAACGCCATGCCGGCTCCCCTCGGCCGATTTTTTTTTTAAAGTGTGCGCTTTGTCAGGAATTTGATGATAACCCTTTGTTTATACTTCAAATCAAATTCACGGTTCAGCTAAACCTACAATGATTAAGATTGGTGAAAACATACACGAACAATGACTTCAAAAGAATTAAATTTGGGTTAATACTTTCCGATATAATTAATTGCTTGAAAAGTCCAAAATGCTGGCAGTCTTCTGACCATAGTTGCCATTTGCACTAAACCAGAGTAACCAGATCACAAAATTTTTCCATTGAAACGTCGTTCCTACTTCCTGAGCTATTCGTTAACCAGAAATAAGTACGGTATCGCTAGGTACATTCTGTCCCCTGGTACAGCTCTTGCTCCTAATGCCGAAAAAGCGAAGGCGGGTTATGGGGGTGTTAAATTACCAATCCGGCCATGGGAAGGTTATGGGCAACCGTGTTAATTAACAGGCAAATTGGTGGTGCCTTGATCCGGCCGTGGTCTGAGGAGAAGCAGGACACCCACATCATTTCGGCGAAAAGCTGAAGACAGGAATTGTTGCCGACCATCGCACTGTCCGATAATTTACTTTAATGTATGAAGTTTATTGAAAACCTTTGATAGTACATTGTTGTCAAATTGCCATAGCAGAAATGAAATCGTCAGAAAGGAAATTGAGGATAGCCCCATTCGATTTCTTCTCTCCAGTAACCCCCCCCCCCCCCCTCCCGAGCTATACGGAGTTTACATTCACAGTCTTCCAACGCAGCCTAATTCATAATAAGTTGCGTTTAATTTCAAGGTAAGATTAAATACAGCTAATCGCGAACGGAATTTTTCTTTCCCCGACACAATCGCAATTCTCTTGCTAATACCATATAGATGTACGCAATATGAAGCACGAAAACGCAATATTTGCGTTGATTACGTCATTGACGCAAGTACAGTCGGTCAATATTTAACGCAGATTATCGTAACTAAATAGCAAAGTTTGCGTTGCGTTGACGGAGTGCAGTATTCAAACCAGATACGTCGGTAGCGTTAACAAGCATATTGGTGGAGTCAGATAGAGAAACAAATAGCAAAGCAGTACCCTATCAGCATCACAGAAATGAAAATGTCATTTGAAGAAATTAGTAAATACAGTTATTATATTGCAATACAAATACAATTGAGAGCGTTTGAAAGTTTGAAGTCTATGGTAAACTCCATTCTTACCTTGCTTAGAGTCAGGTATCTGCAGTACTCCAAAATCGCCTCATTGGCTAGTCTCTCTGGTGAATATTGATGTTCTTCATCATCATAACTGAAGTTCCTCCACATCATGTCAATAAACTTCACATCATCGCCAATGAATTTGTCCGTCTCAAAAACGGCAACGGGGTTCATGGGCTCCCAGTATCGACCACCGCTTTCCTAGGGAAATAGAAAAAGATTCCCAATAAGGCTAAATATTGGGAATGCAATATGTAAACAATGTTATATTTATGCAATTACCCAAAAGTGTGTAGTGAAGCATACCCCAGATTCAATCGTAGCCCGCCCAGTTAATGAGGAAATATTCTGCATGTTAAAGGAAACTTACGCCTTTCTATAAGGTTTCTAGGTGGATACCACGAACTCCCGCAGTTTGCTAGCAAGATCCTTGCATCCAAAATGTAGAATTTATTTTACTTGAATGTGTATATTGGTTTTCGCGCGTGTGTGTGTGTGTGTGTCTGAGAGAGAGAGAGAGTAAATAAGCATTAAGACTGCTATTTCATTCCCTGGATAATACAATACAAACAGATGATGAAGATTCTACTGGGCAAGAAGGATTTAAAATTGATATATGCTCAAATCTGTCAGTTGAACGAGTGACGCAGACGAATCTTCATAGCTTCTCAACTAATCAATTGACTTGATAAAGAAAAAAATAACATATGTTTCTTCTGGTAACGATGAGAGAGCTTAAAGTCATTACCACACAAGAATAACCCACCGTTTGTATATCCACACTTAACCCTCAACTGTTCACAGGAACATGTTAACCATGTATCACGGTGCTATGTGCATGAACTTTGGGTAATTGATACAGGATTTTCACCTTATTTAAAATATTGATATTTATCTGATACAAGAAAATGTCGATCTTTTTATACATGCATGTTAAGTTAATGCACTGCAATTAACTATTTTTCAAATCAGCCAATCGGTTTCAGGTTTCAGTGTTTAGAGTGTGTAACGGATTATATTCATGTGTAATGGCCAAGTACATGATCATAATTACCGTTGTATATGTGCTGTGAATGTTGTACACGGCCATAATTATGTATAGGTATGTCTTTATGTTAGTTTTATACGATCCGAAAGTTTGAAGTCAGTATCTTTTATAGTTTCGGAATCATTAAAGTTTATGTTTAACAAGATGTATTTTTCTCATTAAAACCTATGCATTTTATATACACATTTCAAAACAACTCACTCTCGGACAATACACTTTTTAAAACAGTATGTCCGCGTATAGATATGGAATATCTATGTATGTAATTAGCCTGAGGCGTTAAGGCTGGCCAAAGTGACGGCTTATTGGAAGGAAGCCGCTGAAATTACTCGTGTAAAAATCACAAAATTCAAAGGATTTTCGGACTAATATTCAAGAAAATTGCCATATTTAGTGATCAAATGAACTGCAATGTTTCATCAAACAGTTTTTAGATCAAAATTCAAAATTAGCAGTTATAAATACATCAAGAAGTGACTGGGACTAGAGTTTATAGAGTGGAAGACAGAAGATGGCGGACAGTAACCATAACGACGAATCAATAACTTTCTACAAAATATCAAATATTATAATTATAGACTATCGACACTGTTATACTGTGTCAAATTTAACTAGTAAACTTCAATCGTTAAACGATGTCGCAATGGGCATTGATCATGAAGAATCGCGCCCGGGATTAATAATTATAAAAGACGAGAAAGACCTGATGTGTTACCTTGACAATGCATGTGCTTGTGTCCGGATTGGTTGATTAATAACCAAACTATAATCAAAAGTGTAAATATAGTCATGTAAAAATATTGATAGAATCTATATAAGTACATATATGCTACGTAATTCTTCAGTTGAATTATTGGAGTCGAATTGATAGGTTCGTATCTTTGCTGATCGAGGTCATTCATACAATAAAGAAGTATTCTATCATAAGTCTTTCCATTGAAGAATAAGTATTATTATCTAGTTATGAGTAAAAGAGCTCAAGGCTTAAGCTCTCATATAAGCAAGTAAGATTAAACCAATTCTACAGTTGCCGAGCAAATTACCACAGAGGCCCTGCGATGTCTCCATTGGAATAGCAGCTTCCAAGTTAAGAGAGTGTTTATGAATAAAGTGACATTTCTGTCATAAAGCTTAACCAGCATAGCACCACCCGTTACAAGTGTAAAGAATCTGCATATGAACTGCACAGCGAAACTGAGGACAATGATAAGAATTTGTGAATATAATTTATAACCTTCCTGCATAGAGATCTGCTTGAACTTCAATGCAGATTATAATCCGTGGGTGTTTCTATTCTGTTTTTATAATTTAGCTAATTTAAGTATTTTTTTTTTCAGTATAAATAATAATCTAGGACTAGAAATGGCTTAACTATTTTATTGATCTAAATCAGAGTAAAAATTACGGACTATTGGTTTCATAGTAGGTTGAAAAATTGTAAAAAATATCCAATCTTTTCCATCTCTACCGTGCCCTTTGATCTTCAGCAATGAGGAGGCCATTTTTCATTCATTCATAGTACTTGACTTACAGTATATTCGGATAAATATTTTTTTTTTCCATTGATAGAGGTCGTGAAAAGGAAGGTCGACTTATATTCGGAACAACATGGTATTTAAAATTTCTAAAAAACTTATTTCGCCCCAGCCCCGGCGTCAATAACATATTTAAATATAGCTTTTATTTTCCAAATTTTACAAATGTTCTCATAACTTCTGAAGATTTAGGCAATAACCCATATTTAATTTACTTGAAGGCCTATATCATTTTTTTTCTCTTGGTTTAGTCTCCGCTTTATCATCCCAGTAGTACAAAAGGATAGAAAGCCCTTCCGAAACTTTTCGGAAAATGAAATTTTGAAATACAGCACATGATAGTGAAAATTTGATTTAATTACCTTAGCTGAAGACTTTTTTTTTTCGTAATATCCGAGAAACCACTAGGCTAGCGTTAATATTTTATCCAACTTTCCTATACTTCACGGAGAATAACAGTGACACCTAGTAACTGGATGGAATAGTGGGATTCTTATTACGTATATACAAAAATAACTCAGAGATACACGGATATTATAGACCTGCTAGAACTAAATATTATTTTCACAAAGGAGTACAACCACTGCTTTCTGTAGTACAACCGTAGACCCCATAATAGATAGACTTATCACACTTCCCCATTTCTGGCTGCGCTAAAACTGATGGATTTTTGTTCAGAGCACGTGATTTTGAATCCATCCGCTAGGCAGCTCTGCCATAGACGTCATATTCTACTATGAGGTATCAACAGCTAACCCTTGGTATGTATCTATTATATGGAAAAGTGCAACTTGCACGTGAAACCCTGTAAAACTCTTCTCACACCTTCAACTTTGGTTCTACGCTCCCCACCATAAACTGAAAATCCTGGCAGAATATATACTATAAATATATGTCTATATTTGTAATAAAAATCGACATTATCTTCTAAACTTATACCATTTGGTAATAGCCCATGTATTGGTCTTTGAACGCAATAAAATTAAAAGCCGATTTAGACGACATCATTCATGCTACGTTGAATCTTACGATTAGCAGTAGTGCCAGAGTGTGAAAGAAAGAATGCTACAATAGGGCAATCCATAACTTTTTTCTTTTTACGCTGGCCCACTGCTATCGCTAAGATTCATCGTACGAAAAATTGTATCGTCTAAAGCGACCTTAAGTTCAGTTACTACTACTACTGAACCAAGTTTTCTGGCTAAAGTGAGTACAAAGATAACAAAAAGATTGAATTACCATTCTGTTATCGTCCACAAAATCTTCCCAATCTCTTTCTAATAATGGAATAAACTGAGGATCACAAACTTCCTTCGGGTGAAGCCATCTCACCATCTGTCGATGAAACAAAATAAATTATTATTAAAACTGTAGGAGGAACATGTTCAGGAAAACAAAAATGAAAAGAAAGCGTTACCAGTGAGCTGTACTTAGCAAAAATGGAGTTAAGTATTTGTGTTGAATCCAGAAACAAGAAGAGGCAACTAAATAATTTGTTTGCCATTTTTTGTTTAATCCGAAATGGACTACATTTTCACTTCCCAGTTCTTTACACTCGTTATAGTCTTTGTGTGGTCGATGTTTTGGTTTATGTAAGTTATTAATCATTGAGTAATGTACAAAGTAAACTGCTCATTTAACAGCACACCTTATAAATAATTTTCATGTTATTTTGTCTAACTCAAGAGTTAATACATAGGTAACACATAATCATACATGCAGAAAGCGTAAAAACTCAGTTTGATCGCCTCGGTTCAAACTGGAAGTGGACAAATGAGATAAGCTGTTTCCTCTTGTGTCTGACGTGAAATCCGACCAGGCGCTGCATTATGTTATAGTAGAGTTCAACAGGTAATACAATGTCTTGAACGATCCTCAGTAGCACACATACGTTGAAAATACGTGAAGTAAATGTTAGTATCGAAGCGTAATTTTAACGTTGTAAATGTGTCGAAATATCCGCCTGTTCAAAGGTTTATTCCACGTTGAATAATGTTTAAGAAAAAAAAATTAAAAAGGGTTTAGTTGGCGAAACAGAGCATATTGTAACATAGGCTTGTACTTCGGTACAGAAAGTTTATTGTATAGCACAGAGTGAAGTCTGATGACGAAATGACGATCGTGTAACTTTACTTGTGGTTTTTCACATTGTAGTCTTAAAAATCAACGATCCTTCTCACGTAGAGTTTATATTGCCGAAAGAAGTACACATCAAGAGGTTGGCAATATTTTGTTGTCTTCGGTGGCAATATCTTGAGCGTCACATCCTTGTTCGGAAACTTTCATCTAACAGAGTACGATCTTTATGGCCTGACCAGGAATCACACAGCAATAGGCTCTTCGCATCGTCACGTATATGTTCACAAGGGACGGTAGTTAGAAAACTTTTCATGTGCTCTTTCGTCATTTTGCCACTTTTGCTTGCCTCCACGTGAATGTTTCGTAGACATGTTGCTTCACGTTTCTTTGAAATATTTGGGCCAAAAGTGCATAGTGGCTCTTGAAAACAGATAAAGAGCTTGTTAGCTAATTTGGCACTCATTGATAAAGCCACATCAATTGTATAGCTGTGAGTAGAGCTATACACAGACTGCAACACACCAGCTGTAGTGTTCCCGCCTCTGTGAGATAGTGTTGACATGAAGACATTTCATAATTAAATTGACTTTGGTTACTGTTCAAACATTTTCTTTGTCCATACTCCTATTTGTTACATATTTGTTCACTTCCTCCACAAACCCTTGTGCCTTCTGACGAATACTATGATCTTCTTGTATGTCCTTACGTGTGACTAACATAGTAATATACCTGGAAGAAATGCCATAGTCAGCCTTAAGTTTGTTGATAAAAGTAACCGAAGCTGTGAAATTGTCTAGGCCAACCATTTTAGACGCTTCTAGTGTCCACATTTGCAGATGCCAACAGTGAACAGCAGATCCATACGCTCTTGCCCTATCAAATTGTGACATTACATACTCTTTTATAGTTTTTAATTTTAACAGCCTGTTTCTCTTGAAGTGAGCTCGATCTCGCTATTGCTAGTCACATCATCCAATATTACCTTGCAATTTGATTTACTTCGAATACACCTATAACACCTCATAAGTTTGCTATAGGAGTTGAAGCCACGATTGTAATAGTCTTCATAAATGTTCTCCAGAATGTTGTCATCAATATCTTGTAATATATTGGCCCTCGACATTTAGGGTGGAGATGGTTCGTACTCACTTTCACTTGAAGGTTCTTGTTGCTCTGGAGACGAAAGTCTTGTACTGCTGGACGAGCAAACTTCAGGTACGTGCTCTTCCTGTCCTTCAAAATCACTATACCTATCCAGCATATCTTCATGCATTTCTGCGTCATCCCCATTGTATTTGTGAATTATTATGCTATATAACGTATTCACGAACCCCATATCCTCGACTCCGATTACGTTTCCATATTCAGCACGTCGCAACTTTGCCTCTAACACTTTGACAACATTCATGGTATTAATTTGCGTCATGATACCGATGTACGCTCTTTACACTCTAACGCACAACCGAACACTCCAAAAGAAGGCCTCCTACTGCAGGTATACTATTCACACAATTAGAGTAAGTACTTGCTCGTTGTAGCAAGCACTCCTTTGCTGGGTTCCTCGATCACAGTAAGATTCCAAACAGTGCAAAACACTCATCTTCCCCGAGGGGTTAACCGAAATCCTAACGTAATCAAGGTTTCCAACGAAAGCACTGAAACAAAGGGAGGATCCAACTAGAGACCCCACATTAAATTCTCATCTATAGGGAAGGTACTAATCTAATATTTTGATTACAAAATAAATTCGTAAGTTCAATTTTTTTTTTAAATGTAATGAATAACAAAATATCTTGTTTGATACAAAATTGAAACAATGTCTACACAGAAAGCAAATCAGAATAACAAATGATCCTTAGTTTATATCGGTTAGACAAACTTGATAATTCAAAGAAATTGCGAATATCGAATGAATAGCTTCAAATATCTCTCCCCATGGAAAAATTAGTTTTACTCGACCAATTTAAGCTTTCATGGGCTAATACCCACTTACCGTGAAAACCGGTGAGCGCTCAAATATCCTCAGAATAATTCCAAATCAAACTCTCCGAAACTATTCGCAAATGTACAAACTCAACAAGTAATGGTATCAGGAATTCAAGTCGTAATCCAGACTTCATGTATAATCGTCCAATCGTAATAACACAATGCTATATTCAATAGACTGAGCAGCAAATCTCTACACACCTTAAACATTATGCCACACACGTAGTTATAAAGACCTCATGGTCTCCAACTCTTTCAACAGTTCTGATAGTTACAAAGTTTGCCGTGAGACGGCTCTGACTCGAAAGTGTATACAATCTCTTGCTGCCATTATGTTCGATTTTTAAGATTTACATCAAAATAGAAATAAACAAAAATTTCAAAGAAAGTGGAATGTAACCACAAATTGTTCATTGCATCGTACATGCCACCGTCGAATGGCGCTAGCAGACAACAGCTGCGTTTTGCATGGGAATGACTCATTCCACTATTTTTGGGACGAGCGATTTATGTTCTACGCACATTTTCATGCGGTTCTGAGCGTTCGAGGTCAAGCATATCACATCCCTTGTAAGAAGGAACATGAAGCAAAGTTTCCACAATTTCTATAAATAAATAAAAATGAAGAAAAGTCAACATTAATTTGTATTTTCTCGTTCGTTCTTTATATCTTCTCAAAGGCGAAAACTGGATGACTTTTGAAATCAATTAAAATGTTTCTTTTAATAACAATATTTATTGTACAAAAACTATATTGAAAATAGGAACAAAGGTATACGAAAATGCTAGTAACAAAAGGAAAATGCAGAACAAAAATGAATTGACTAGCCTGTTCGACATACAGGCGGTCTTCGACGGCTTCATTACTCTTACCGTTTGTCAAACTCACTTCATATGATTCTTGCGTGAATCCCTTTGGAAATTTAAAGAATTATAAAAATACATCTAATATTTACCTACACTGGATACTTTAACATCTATATATGAACATTGATACCCCCCCCCCCCCCCCCCCCACAAGCCCCCCCCCCCCCACACACAAGTGCCCCACCTCACTCTCATTTCTGCACATTATGAGGCAATCGATCATGAACAAATTATTTCCTTACACACGTAAATAATAGCCTCTTTCTTTAAATTGCAATATACATTGCACCTGGATATTTCTAACACACAGATGCATTTACTATATTAAACACAATTCGACACATAAAAAATAAATAAAAGGCACATTTGTAACGTGGAAAACCATTCAGAAAATGAGAGATC
Organism: Lepisma saccharinum; assembly: GCA_022664845.1. NCBI lineage: Eukaryota > Metazoa > Arthropoda > Insecta > Zygentoma > Lepismatidae > Lepisma > Lepisma saccharinum. The sequence goes on along the minus strand of JAGDQP010007519.1, from coordinate 26,363 downwards.
AATGGCGGTCACATAAAATGGCCAACTTGACTCAACTAGAGAAGACGTCACCACCTATAGCTATCGATCGATATAGTACAAAGCGGGTTGGAAGATCGCTCAACAGGTAACGTTCACAAGCAAATTAATCAACAAAATGATTATCTCATCTCATCGCCCAGGGGTTTTCAAACTGTTGTATGTACCACATGTGGTACGCGTGAGGTTGGTGGATGCTACGCCATAAAGTTTATAACAAATATTAAACTTAAGATATTTGATATAGTCTGATTTCAAAAGTGCGCCGAATCCGCAGTCAGTATAAGGGTTCATTTTCAAGCCCGCTTAGTTGCTTGCGATTTGGGTGAATAGCCAATGAAACACGTGTTACAATACGTAATAAAACTACACCACGAAAGACGAAACACCACGTGTTTCAATTGGCTATCACCCTAATCGAAAACAAGGTAAGCAACGCAAGCGGGCTTGAAAACGAGCCCTTAGTGTTTATTTTTTTAATGAGAGTAACGACTGTGATAAATACGTAATTCGATCTTACCTGTGCAACACGTTTTGCCCTTTGGAAAGCCACTGAACTTACAAGTCCAATGATTTTGTAGACATGTGGCTTTTTCACTCGTGTTGTGCGGACTTTGGCTCTTAATTCATCCATTGGTCACAAATTGCATGCCGTACTTTTTCATAAAAACAAATATCATTAAATTTTCCTTTGAGGAATACAATAATTTAATTTCAGCTATGTTAGTAGTTATAGAAATAATATGTTTGATCACCATTGTTGGAGCATTGTTTTCCAGGGTGTTTGCAGAGTTTTCATGTTTTAGCTTTCTCTTGATTTATTGAGAGAAGCTATGTTTGTTCTCTTTTCATCATGTGTGTATACAGCACCACGAGAGTTACATTTACAGAGGTATTAACGTAGAGCAGGGGTTCTCAAGGTGGGGGTCGCGACCCCAAGATGGGTCGTGGGCTGTATGCAAGGGGATCGCGAGTTTATTGCCCCGTGTTTATGACTGGATGGATTTATGGCAGACAATTGCTAAAATCCCGATTGAATAGAATGAGTGTAAAGGTATTTTATTGCGAATTTTAAACGGGAAACGACTTTTCGTTTTTGGAAATGCCGAGAATGACCGAGAACAAATACGTAACTAGGTCAAGCAGACAGTAGAATAGTACCTACAATTCATGGGTTTTAAACTGGTTTTGGTATTAGTGGTGTTATATAGCCTTGAGGTTGTTGACGTCACACGGGGAGGAGTTTCCGCTCCTTTTTTGAGTACAGCGCCCTGTAACCCAAGCTTTGTTCTTGTCCCACTCCCTTTTAGACCTTTTGGAAGTTCATTATAAATCTTTTTTGCTAGATAGTAGTGTTTGATGTCGAATTATTGATGTTCTAATGAATGATTGAATGAAATTGATGAAATCGCACTATAACCGACCTGAAGTTAATCATTTTCGTTTGAGAAAATTGAAGATAGTGTCTTGAATTCCAAAATCCTAGAAATCCTGCCAGTAAAACATATATCATTTTTTAAAACTGTATAGTTTTCTTGAAATTTCATATTGACGTTTTAAAAGATCGCTGACAAGAAAAGACACTATTGGGTTTCCTTTTACTTCAAATATCCATGGTGGCTCCTTAAAAGTAAAGAACATATTGCATATTAAGTCCATAAAACGATTTGACATAATTTCTATCACTTCGAACTAAAACACGGGAAGAACATGCTATATATAAACACAGAGGTAGAAAAACTAATCTGAATTGAAACATTCTCAGTAAAGCCATCGTAGACAAGTGGTAGCGTGCATGGGGCGAAACTAGACTGGGGTAACCGGGAAAGAACGCTGAGGCCATGGGCTCAGGGGGGGGGGGGGGGCGTCGGCTCCGTCGTGAATATACGGAAAACGTAAATGCGAAATTGAGACCGTCAGAAAAAAAAGTATTTTTGGGAAAATGAAAAAATAAAATAAAATAAACTGTGGTAGTGGTACGGTACTGGTGGTGTACCATGACCAAGAATGGAGATATGTTACCTTCCGTCCTGCGACACAATGGAGTAATTGTGTTGCCCAATAACTGACGGCAAAGCGTTTCCTTACATATGAAAGCGCGGCGTTGTAACAATATTATTGTAAATAATTTACGTGAAACCGAATGTCGGCGGGGTTGGTCGCGCTTGTCAACAATCTGATATCTGCTTATTGTGACTGTTGGAAGGAGCGGCTGAATGAGGTGGAGTTGGGAATGCTTGTGAAGGAAGGAGTTTATTAAAACGTAGTTGTCGCCCTACGCACACGCCTAGTTTGTCTCCAACCCTGCCAGTTTCGATTGTGTTAAGTTTAGAAAGGATAGTAAAGGAGACTAAAGGACACAAAAATAATCTGACTCGATGAGTCAACTAAGTGGTGCGGCAAAGCGTAGAAAGAAGAAAGAAAGAAAACAAGATGTGAAAAAATATGAAGAATGATTCTTTTTTCTTTAGGACTGCTCGAGAAAATACGACGCCTACGATGGTAACTTCCCATTAGTTTCTAGTAAGTAAACTAATTATCGTTCTAATTGGGATAATTGATAGATTAATCTTTTAATTCAAAGTGGAAGTTAAAAGAACAAATAATGTCATTTCAGTGCAGTTCTCATTGTTAGTACCTTGAAACCGTTGTAAAGCTTTTGTTTTCTTTTCAAACAATATTTTTAATCAATTCTCAATTCTGTACGAAAACAATAACTTATATTCAGGATGTGGCGCCATTGATATTTAATTTATTTATTGTGTAACAATACCATGATAAGCATAACAATGTTGATAGCATACCAGTATAAGCATAACAATGTTGACTTGATTGTTATGAAAATATGTTTTTAGTTTTTCCTCTCTTCGTTTGGTTTCTAAAGAAACATATTTTATACTGCTTGTTTAGGTGTAGAAAAAGATTATGAACACGTGGTTAAAATAAAATACTGTCGGACTCAAATAGCGTTGAATTATCATGTACAGATTAATCTTATCAAAATTTAATAATAAATGTAAGATTATTTTATTTTAATTAGTTTTAAATGAAGTTATGAGTTATTTTATATTTTAAAAAGTTGAGCTTAGGAGACACTGACTGTAGAAAATACTTACTTTGGCAGTTTCAATATTATAAAGTGTGTTTTTTTTATTCCAGAAGTACCTCAAAAAGGCACTGTTCATGTACCTCCTGTACATTATTGTTATTTATATGTCTAAAATAATAAAAAGAAGGTAATTATATGACGTACATTTTCATGGTCCTGGGAGGCCCGCTGGCAAATCTATGCCCCGAGGCCCTGATGGGCCTAGTAACGCCCCGGGTAGCGTGTATATTAAATTTTGTTCCCATGTCGTGTATTTGAAACTGGGTCATTCCACGTCAGCTCAACGAAGGCTTTCAAGCCAATATCTCCGATTTGGATGAAATGCGGTAGTGTTATAGAGGTTATTATGCTGATTTGAAATCTGTAAATTTTATTGCAATCGCACCAGCGGTTCCAAAGTTATTACATTTCAAAAACGGAATGAAAATATATTCACGACATGCAATTTTCGCATCGTTTTTAAATACGAAAAACGTCATATCTCGGTTAATATTTATGCTAGAAATATGATTCCTTTTTATTCCGATTGTCTTGAAATGATCAACCAGGAACAATATATAGAGTTATAACTTAGCTGTTAGAAAAAATGCAGAAGTAAAATGTTGCCAAAAACTCTAAAACGCCATTTTGTAAACTTCAAGTCTTTATAACTCAAAATCCCCATCATGGATTGCAAAGAAAATTGTTTTCTTTGAAAGCTCATTACATCTATTTTCGCACGTAAAAAAAATATGATGGGCCTTCAAGGCACTAGGGAGAAAAGTTAAATATTATAAATGTACCTGTAAAAAGTAAAATGAAGTATTACACTGCTATCTTCGTTTTTTCTCGTAGGTTACGTATAGGGGAGAAGAAAGGATGATCAAAGGTGTCGTCCAGGGAGTCATGCCGACACTTGCCTGGTGTGACTGAGAGAATACCCTGGAATGGTTTTGTGCTTAAATGATGGAAGGTGTTTCATGTACTGTTGGAAAATTAAAAAATATTACGAAAAACTTCTTGAAATAACCTAACGGGGCGCAGGCCCACCTACTATGATTATTTTGGAATAATTTCAAAAAACCAAAATATTCCCGGATTTTCAAATCTTCTCATTTTCGAAAAATAAGAAATCTAGAATTTTGTGGAAAATGTTTGAAAATACATGAAACACGATGGGGGTCAGGAGGGGCTTGCTCCCTCACTAAGGTTCAAATTATATAATAAAATGCTCTTTTCATTTGAAGGAAAAACAGATGGGTGAGATAAGAGGGTAGTTTGGTTATGTAAGGGTAGGTTAGGTAGGATTAGGCAATCATCACCAGACAAAATTAATCGAAAACCGATGTCAAGTTGACCCAGCTTAATTGTATTGGGCCAATCAATCCGTCTCCCGTATTTACATCCATGGCGATGAGACAGGTCTACAGGTGAACGTAGAGAAAACAAAATATAACAAGTTCAAGCACAAAGGAAAAAGAAAACAGAAAGATAACGATTTGAAATGAGATCAAATAATCGATAAACAAGTTTAAATATCTGAGAAAGTTCGTGAGAAACTAAAACGAGATTACGGATAAAATAAAAAGTTGCTTAGTATTGGACAACACGTTTCTATTTAGTGCACAAGCTCCTAACGTCGCGACTTATATAAAAAATTGATATTGAAAGTATAGAGAATAGTTATTCAGATATTGTTTGTTACTGCGGCGATAAACTTGCTAGTTCCACATAGAATAAGATGATATAGAGAAGAACCTATTTTTTTAAGTTACAGGAATATTTATATTGTTTTAGTTCGTTTCGTAAATATTCAAATGAGTAAGTTATAGTCGAAAAATAATTATTTGCTCTCCCGTGTATTAACTAAATAAGAGAGAATGAAGGATAAACAATCCATATTCGATTGAAACTGACATTTTGTATATTATTACGCTTCTGATTTTTAACACTCTTAGTAAATAATTCGTAAATAGTTACTAAATAAGTTTATTTAGTAAATATATAGTAGTGTTAATAGCACAAACCTACGAATTTTCTTAGGGCTGCTTATAGATTATCAAATCAACCCAGAATGCTTTTTATCAAGGTTGAATCATACATTCTAGTTTACAAGATTCTGGGTTGAAATAGTCTTAACGGAACATTCCTACATTCATTACGCTGACAATCATCTCTAACGATCTGTCAAGCTGATTCAGTATCTACGTTATAGGTATTCAATCTTCCTCTTTTCTTTGAAGTTCATATTTTTCCCTCAGAAGATTCTTCAAATTCTACCAGCAATTACCATGTTGCAATAATATTCTCTTGCCGATAAACGGTTTCATACATACGTTTAACCGCTGAACTTTCGGCGTCCACAAAATCTCAGCAAGACACTTTGAGGATAAATTACTTTTCGGAGTTTGGAATTATCTCTTAGGTTCCTCATGATATGTAGGCCATCTCTACGATTATAGTTCTCTGAAGTGGAGCCTGTAAGTTCATTATCTAGATATATTCTGGACAGCTTGTGGTCTTCAATAGAATCAGAAAACATTATTCTCCTATTCATGTAATTAACATGAATGCAGTTGTTAGTTTTTATCTCCAAATCGTAATTATTTGCTGATAATACTAAATCATGAAGCACTTCGTAATTTCTTTTATTCATCCTTAGTGATAATAATTTTTCTACATTTCTGAATTCTTGTGGACAGAAATATAAAATTCTTTTATATAAGAATTTAACTATTTTCTGTAATGTAGCTGTGACCCATTTTGTTCAAGTGCATTCAGAAATGTAAACACTAAAAGGGGCGAACTTGCAAAGAAGTCAATATCTCCATCTGGCGATATTCCTCTCAAGTATGAATTGTCATATTGACAACTATGCGATATATTTGTTAATCATTCTTGTACTCCATAATATTGAAAAACGCATTTCTTTATTACTTGCAATTAGATAAGGTCTTATTCGACAAAAAAAATATATTTCCTCTGATGTTTAACAAGCGAAAAAAAATGGGGGAGTACTTATCAAAAAGGTTCTGTGAATATTTGTGACGTTTTTGTCGCTTCAACTACTGTGCCACAATGGAGCCACTAAGTATGAACAGCCAAGTAGCAGAAGAACCAGGGCGAATGAGTTCCAGGTCAAAGAAGAGGCAACCGTGTCGGTGCCCACGAGAAGAGGAAGTTTCTATAACGGTTCTAATAGCAAAAGAAGTTCATATAGAGGAAGACCCAGTAGCCGCTATAACCGAATTAACTACTCTCAGGATAGATGGAATGCCAGGCGTCGAAGAGAAGAAGATGATAATTATGAGGTGCTAGACGACAATAAACATCAGGGAACGAGTATAAGCGGAGAGGAGCAAGGTAACCGCGATGATTCGGACTCCGGTCGTCGTCTCAGTTCAAAAGACCAAAAGGAGTACACTCCTTATGAGTCGGAGGAAAGGACTTCGCCGATCACCCAGAGACCCATTATGTAAATCCGTATTAGTCTATGTATGACCAAGACGACAAGAAGAAAAGACCAAGAACCTACTGCGAGGCAGAGACTTCAGGAAGACATGGAAAACAAAGAGGCTAGGTTTCCGTCATATAAATTTTAGTGACTGGGACTATGAGATAGGTCGCGTGTCTTATTATAATGAGGAGGGAGACCAACCCGCTCTCGAAATATGCTCGAACCTTATAAGTGTTCAAGTATTGGATATGTCAAAAGAAGTATTGGTTGATAGCGGGACTGGTTCGTCTCTATGCTCCATAGATTTTAAAAAAAGTTTCCTCTATCTTGTTAGTCGTAAAATCAAATAAGTCAGGAATGTTATTCTTGTGTAGTATTTTAGTACACACAAGAACAATATGCGAGCGGAAGTCTCTTTACCCATATGGATATCGCAGATGGAGGTGTATTGTCCTTTCCTGGTTGTTCAAGTTTTAAATAAAAATATATTGTTTGGCAGGGACATAATGACGAAATTCAATGTCCAGCTAGATTTCAGAGAGGCAAATTTATCTTTGAATATGAAGGCGAAGTGGTCAATATACCTATGATTGATGAACGGTCTCCTTTACGTGATAACATGCACAAATCAACGAGATGAACATTATGACAGACCTCGTTCAAGTCAACGCATTCGATTGGCAAGAACGTAGTTACGTGAGTGTGTCATATTGAAGATGACCCATTCACATGTGATAGAGCAGCTGGATGTGTATGCGACGAATATTTCATGAGGAAGATTTTCAGAAATTGGAGTCGTGGTTTGACCCAGAAGTACGAAGAACCTTCAAAGTTACCCCTTACAGAAAGAGGTTTGGCACCTGAATTTGAACTAGCATTGAAGTGATTGCACGGTAGAGGCGTCGCAGCTGAATCTATGTTCAAAAGTTTGAAGAGCCTGTATGCAACGCCTGTACTGCGGAGGTGGATAACATGTTGAAGAATAGTAGTAAGGAAAAATATATTCAGACATTGCCACCGTTGAGGATATAGACGAAGTACTTTCAACGATTACTTAATAAGATAAGTATAAGAACCTTCTTAGAGACGTTTTGATTAAGAGAAGGAAGGACTATGCCACGCATCCAGGCAAGTGCAACATATTCAGGTGTAATATTGAGATGGAGACGACAGACTCCATTGTGAAAAGGCGATATTCGATACCCGTGCTATCGTGAAGAAGTCAGTCAGAAGATTAAATCCTCACTGAAACGGCATGATAAAACCAACCATCAGTAAGCACCACGATCCTTTAGTAGTCGTTGAGAGGGAAGGGACCAACGAAGTAAGGATATGTCTAGACCTGACGGAGTTGAACCTCCATACACCACTCGTGAGCCTAAAGGTGGAGAATCTGGAAAAACTTTTCTCCAAATTCAACGGAATGAAGTGTGGAAGCTCCTTGGATATCGTAAATTCGTACCTACAAATCGAAATCACAGAAGATTGTAGGAGCCTTGTGTCGTTCGTATTTGAAGGACAGATGTATTGGTTCACCAGAGTGATCTATGGGTACCGAAACGGCATTGCATTTCTGATGGCGACATTGCAGCGAGTTTGTAGTTTACGTGGGCGACATCATCATCCCTGGTCACGATCCTATCGAATACATTGGACTGCTGGACAAGGTCGTCGTTTCGAAGAAGTAGGTATGAGAATCAACTTATGAAAATGCAAATTCCTTACGACATGGATTGCCTTCCTCGGGTTTGTGGTGAAACCAGGAATCAATGAAGATTCGGACTACGTCCAGATGGTAAAATCTATATCCCGTCCTAACAGCATTAAGGAACTTGAGAGGATTTTAGGCTTCTTCAACTGGTGTCCAAGGTTGTGCGTGATTACGCCCGCGAAGTCGCACTCCTCTATTCCGTTTTGAAGAAGAGTAGAAAGTGGGAATGGAAGCAAGATAATGAAGATTGTCTTATGGATATCAGAGACGAAATTTAACGAAGAAGCATTTTGAGAGAACCAGACTTGGGAAGAGATTTTGTAATTTTCGTGGACGCATCGACCGTCGGAACCGTTGTTATCCTAATCCAGGAGTGTGATGACCAAAGCAGGTGAATGGGTTTACTGCGAAGTTGCTGAAGCATTATGAAACGCGATACACCATCACCAAAATTGAAATGCTCTCCGTCGTACTTGCTTGCGTAAATGGAGGAACGTAATGCTTGAGCATAAGATCATAGTTTTCAAGCATCATCAGGCTTTGGTTCACTACCATCGCATAAAATTTGGAACAGCCGGTTATACCATTGGTGTTTGGAATTATAGGACGTGCAATTAGAAATTAAATACATCCCGGAAATCAACAATGTAGCAGCCAACGCTCTATCACGTATCGCAGACCACACTCACGCTCCACCTCAAGTGGTTACGGTGAACCAGTTCATCACCATCATTGATGACCTAATCAATATGACACTGAATTACTGAATACAGCAGCAGCGTGAGGATACGAAGATTATGAAACATGAGATTTCCCTGAACGACCCTGGGGAGAAGTCTACGAACTTAGAAAAGTTCTAAAAACTGGAGAAAGGTTTGCTCCTGAAAAGAGAATTTCACAAGTGAAGGATCGTCGTGCCCACTTTGTTATTATGAACAGTCATCAGGGACCATCACGATAAAAGAGAACATTTTGGATGCACAAAAGCCTTCCGGTACTTATTTATACATAATTAATGCTAATAGACTGGATTAAAAAATAAGGCGGCCAAAAATATACAATTGATGTAAAATATGGACGAAATAGTGACAAATTTTAAAGGAGAAAAATAAAAAATAAATAACATTTAGCCAATGATAAAGGCGATTTCTTGATCCATGTAAATATATATAGTTCCATGTTCTTGACGTAGATTCACACAAAAATTGTGAAGTAGATGGCCTACTCAGTTAAATCAAATTCACTTGCCCCCGGGTCCCAGGTTACCTTATGCCGCAACTGTGTAAATTAACTTGATTTCTTGTGCCACCGTGGAAACTATTTGATTTACAAGCACAAAGATTACTTACAAGTGTTTCCCATGTTGACAAAATATCAAATTGATATCTCGATTATAAATGTAATTTGGTTATAAAGATATGTATGAAAGTGCATATTTGATCTAATGGTGACATTTAATATAATTTATTTTCGAGTCTCTTCTGTAGAAAATGTAGTTAAATTTTAAGTAATGATTCGGTGTACTATCGGCAAGTACTTGTTTATAAATGTTGGTTTTCCTATCGCAAATTAATTCTACAAAGGTTAAATCTTTAAAATCTGCTCAGCAAAGATGTGGCGAATTTATACCAAATATTTCGATACATTTGATCAATAATCTAGCAAAAAGAGATATATCGAGTCGATACCTGGCCAACATGTAGTACTTTCGGGTAGCACCTGTCGACAAGTTTTGGTGCTGGTGGCAACAATAGTTTCGGCGGTGGGGAAAAATGTCTTGGGTGGTAAAATTTCTAACATTTTCGCTACAAATTCGTTCCAGGTACTTTTTGAGCCCAGATTACACATTAAATAGGAGTGCGGGAAATTCTTGGGTGCCTACAGGCGGTAGAACTGTAAATCTGCCACTGCCTATGCAGCACCCCGTCAATCATAAGTAGTACTCAAATTGAGTAGTATTTTGATTGTATGTTGTTAAGCCGACGCAGTTACATCATTATTTGTGCAGATACGACATTATTTGTGACTATTCGTTCCCAACTTTGAACGCCTATGGCTCCATAACTACGCATTTTCAAAATGTCTTTAAAGGAACTTATTTTTCTTGTTCTGAATATTGGGAGTATTATTCTCTGACATCATGTATGTGGTGAATTTGATCTTGGAGTGAAAATTTGTGTGACCATGTAGCATATCAGTTTTTCTATGTTTCAATCAGTAACAATGTCAATGTGCTTGATGCAATAAGGCACTGTCCTTGATACTTATATTTGTTCATTGTGATTTCCCGTGCACTGTTTAACTTCCCACTCGTGGCATCGTTTCTGATGCTTTGGTTTCATCCACATTCCGAGTCAGTGTCGGCTCGTACCATGCGTGCGTGTTGTAATATCTCGAAAGCGATTCATTTGAGGGATAATTGCGACTAAAACTTTGTTGTTTCTACTAGTGAGTAAATTTCACCCCCCTTCCCCTTATTTCTTCCATTAACTCTGAATCAGCCTGTATATTTAAGGCGTCAGCTTTCATACCGACTATTTTTATTGTTTTAAAAACACATTACAAACAGCTATAGATATGCTTCATATGGCCAGAAAAAAGTGACAAAACATTGCTGATCTTTTAAACAACGCTTTACCATATGTTGATCTTGAAGCTTTAAGCAATGTCAAGTATACGGCTTTATACACTTTTTTCACTATCAAGGATCTTACATTTGACACACTAGAAACAGGTTAGCAGAAACTGAACTGAGAGGAGTCAGAGAGAGAGAGAGAGAGAGAGAGAGAGAGAGAGAGAGAAAGAACCGAAATAAATTGTTTATAAAAAAGTTGGTAGAAGGCCAAACTTATATTGAGAATTAAATAGAAATGCAGACACCAATCAAAAGGATACAAACAAAAGAAAAATGGACAAAGAGGAAAAGAAGAAAAGGAATAAAGGGATATAAATTGATATAGAACTCGGGTTAAAATTAATAAACATATATAAAGAAAAAACTGTTCAAACAAAAGGAATCACATTATTGAATCAATCATTTGGACATAAGAGTGATAATTACCGCCAGATATTTTATTGTCGAAAAATAACCACTTTCAAATAACATGGAAGCATTATTCAACTGCCAAACGTGATTAGTAAGTGTTTTATTATGATTTTTAGACGAGTTTTTTTTTACAATTATTTTTTATCTCATTAATTAAAGATGAGAAACTCGTTGGAAATAAAAAGCCATTTAAGGATTTATCGTCAGTTTGTTTATTTGAAACTTAATACGCCATCTACAATTGTTTTCTGAAATAACAGAAATTACTCAAATAAGTAGTATGCATTTTTTTGTACAATTTGCAATGTCATGTGTGTTTATATGGACACTAATTGCCGTTGACAATTTGCCGTAGTTGATGAATGTTAGCTCCTAGCTTCCTATTTAAGTTTTATAGGTTTCCTGGCGAGGGTTTGAATCCCACCCGAGCAAGATCTCTTTTTATTTCCACGAAACGCACGATTACTTTTCATGTTATAGTTTTAATTCATATTTGTAGGTCCCATAAGCTAAAAACTGTTTAAAAGTGTTCTTATAGTACCGCTCAGTCCGTCTCTCAGTGTACAAAATTAACAAAATATACATCTTAAGAACCACAAGATGTAGAGTTTGTTGAGTTGCCGTTGGAAATGTCTTGGACTCACTACCTCAGAACCATCGAAACCATCTTGATTAGTGAAGAGTTTAGTGTTGCTATCAGTTTTCTAAAAAAAATATTCACATTCCTTCCATTTCGTTAGAGCTATCTGCACCAAATTTGACAAACATTATTCGACACAACTGAAAAATGCTACGGGCATCAGCGTTCCCAAACACAGCAGCTGTCAGCGTTCCAAGCCTATTTTCTATAAAATGTATTTTTACAAGTTGCTTCCATTACGTTAGACGTAGCAGCACCAAATTTTCGTAAACATTATTCGACATAATAGAAAAATAGAGGAATGGAGGACAGATGAGCCACGTTCTTTGGCGACAGCATGTAAGAGGAACACTTGAACTTGGCGCGAGGTGGTAAGGTTCATAATGCTCGAGCCTTAGGTTGGTGGTGGTGGGCGTGGTGGGTTTTAGAGCTCTAGCGGTCTGGAAAATAATTATGAGTTCCGCCATTTTGGATCCAAGATGTTGTCTTTGGAGACATTTTGTAATATTTTCCTAACCGACTAATAATCACGTATTGTCATACCAAATTTAGTTATTCTAGCTTCAGCCGTTTGGGCTGTGTATTCTTTGAAATTTTACGTTTGGCGATCATTATGAATATAAGATGGCGACTTTTCAAAATGACGGAATTTTCCCTTTACCCACCTTCATGCCAAATTTCATGTTTATAGCTTATCCTGAACACCTTCAACAATATGGCGAGTGAGTGTATTAATCAGTAAGTCTAAAACACGCAATTTCAGGGGTCCACAACTCGAATATGCTTTGCATTACGTATATGAAATTTTGCACACCAGCACATATTTGACATATCTCAACTTTGAAAGCTCATATTCCTATTTTTAACATAGTTTTTCTTACGGGGCCTCGAAATCGGCGATTTATCCCAAAACTCTTCTTCTTGCTTCTGGCAGTGCTGACGTTATGTGACGCGCAAAACTTTGATGGATACGCAGAGACACTGGAAGTTGGCGCGAGGTGGCAAGGTTCATGATATTGGAGCATTAGGGTAGGTAGTGGTGGGCGTGGTGGGTTTAGGGCCTCCACCAGCCTTATGGTTTGAAGATCACGAACCTTGCCACCTCGCGCCAACTTCCAGTGTTCCTCTTACATGCTGTCTTTAAGGAACTTGGCTAATCCATCCTCCATTTCACCACATTTTAAGGCTGAAGAAGTTGACTGAACTTTTCTCACCTCTGGTGTTTTTGCTCGGATTTCACAGCTTTTGCGTCGTCGTCGGAACTGCAATACCCCCTATGTGGTAAACTATGAATCTTTCACGAAGGCCGAAAAAAAAAAAGGTTTCTGGACTAAAGTCTGGAATACAATTTAGGTACTGAAAAGCTGCTATATCTCAAAAAGTAGAAGTTATTTGCACATGAGTATTTTCTACAGTATGCACAGTACACAGAACTATAAACTGATACAAAAACATGAAAAGTCTAAAAAAAATGCCAAATAGGAAGTATTGCAGTTCCGACGACGATATATAGATATGCAGGCGCAGATCCAGGATATGATCAAGGGGGGATAAACCATAGTTGTGTCACTTTATCCAGTGTAAGGTAGGATTGAAGGCCATTTTATCCAATGTATACCTGGACATCAAGGGTGGGACGTCCCTATAGCCCGCTCTTGGATCCGCGCCTGTATATATGTATACTCGCTTCGCTACGCTGGGGGCGCTGCCCTCGGAAACCCATGGCGGGCTACACCTCCTTTATCTTAACCAGGCTCTCCGGGGGATTGCGCCCCAATGGTGCAGATCTTTCTCCATACCGCCGGAGATCTGCGCCCCCAGGCTTACTACATTTATTCTAACCTACTCGTGATGGTACACCTTCATACCAAATTTCCTTTCTCTAACTTCAGTGGTTTCGAAAATAGGTTTGGGCGGTCATTCTGGATTAAAGATGGCGACTTTTTAAACGTTTTCTTATATTGTCGTGATTGTACACCTTCATTCAAATTTCATTTTCTATCTCGAACGGTGCGGAAAATGGTTTTTCGGCTGCCATTTTGAATCCAAGATGACGACTTTATCAAAATATTGTAACATTTTCCTAAACTACTCTTTAATCCAAATTTCGTATCTCTAGCTCAAAGGGTGTGGAAAATTATGAGCTCTATCATTTTTGTTCCAAGATGGCGTCTTTGGAGACATGTAATATTTTCGTAACCTACAAATATGTGCCGTCATATTAAATTTCGTTTTTCTAGCTCTAGCCGTTTAGGCTGTGTATTCTATGGAAATTCCATTTTGGTGTCCATTTTGGATCCAAGATGGCGTCTTTGGAGACATTTTGTAATATTTTCCTAACCGACTAATAATGATGTACTGTCGTACTAAATTTCGTTATTCTAGCTCCAACCGTGGAAATTTCGTTTTGGCGGCCATTTTGGATTTTGGATCCAGATGGCAACTTTTTCAACATTTTGTATTGTCTTCTTAACCTACTAGCAATGATGTATCTTCAGACTAAATTTCGGTTTTCTAGCTTCAGCCGTTTAGGCTATGTTTTCTTTGAAATGTTACGTTTGGCGGCCATTTTGAATCGAAGATTGTGACTTTTTCAAAATGTCGGAATTTTCCTTTACCTACTTATCATCCTCCACCTCCATGCCAAATTTCATGTTTCTAGCTTATTTCGAACACCCAAAACAGTATGATGAGTGAGTGAATGTCAGTTAGCCTAAAATACGCAATTTCAGGGGTCCACAACTCAAATATGCTTCAAGCTACGAATATGAAATTTTGCACACCTGCACATATTTCCCATATCTTCTTAAGTTTAAAAGCTCATATTCTTATCTTTAACATCTTCTTTCTTACGGGGTCTCGAAATCGCAGATTTCGCCAAAAACTCTTGTTCCTGAATAACATGCTTCTGGTAGTGCTGACGTTTTTTGACGCGGAGAACTTGGCTGCATGCACTGCCATGCATCTTAAAAGTGTTCTGAACAGTTATGTTAGGGTAAAATGCTTTAACGTATGAAAATAAGGAAATTGAGCACAAGAAACAAGAATTGATATATGTATTTTTCTTCAATTTCCGAAAGAGACATTAATTGGTTGTTTATTTTTTTTAAAAAAAGGAAACAACTGTAGTCAATTCTGTAATTTCTTTCAGGAGCGAAAAGAAAAAGCCCTTACAAAGTCTCTAATTTTGCATGAAGAACACTACATTTCTGACATGATCTGGTCACATAATACCTGTGTGAACAGATTATATAAGAAAGGTAGGCCTACATTTTCAAACTGTAGCGATTTTCGGGAAAAGTCCACCGCATGGGGAAAACTCAGCGGGCCACCGGTGGCCCACCAATCATGAAGGCGGGTCACTTGAGGCCCGCCGAGTTTTCCTCATGGGGCAACTTCCAAATAAATGTGAATATCTCTGAAAGATTATCACTAAAGGTAACACAGAACGACTTTCATAACAATAAGTAACGCACAGACTACGTACCTCACCATTTATTTTCTGTATTTACTTCCAAATTCATACAGTCATTATAAATACGAATTGAAAACCAAAATTCTACTCTAAGCGGCTACTTAGTCTAATGGACATTTGACTGTTTTCAAAATTTTATTAACCCTTAATTCCCCACAATCTGTTATTCTAATGTCTCGGTTTGGCATCTCATAGTATGTAGGTTGAGCTTCAATCTTAGCAAGAACACTCATTCCTTCTACTACACGTCTGCAAAGAAAGAAACATTTGATACATCAACTACCATGTGTTTGGAGTACAATGCATTCAAAGGAAAGCAATAAATACATCAAACAGTATGTTTTCGTAGTACAACGTAATCGCAAAGCGGCTGCGCAACAAGGAGCTTCTAATTAGAGGTATACAATTTTGCTAACAATCTGAAGCTTAACGTCACAGCTTAGTTCTGCCCAGTACGCCCACTAAGCAACGTTTTGAACTTACAAAAATGGCAGCAAACTCTGTAATTGTCAGCTAGCCAATAAGGTGCGTCGATGCTCAATTGTTTTTTGGCTTCATTCTTTCGCTGGGTTGTAAGTAAATTCTCAATTAGAAGATCCTTTCTGTACAAGGATTGTTAGTTATGTAACCGCAAAGGAAATTATACTTTGTACGTGAAATCTTTAGTTTTTCCATATTCCGTTGGGACAGAATACATTACAGCTAGTGATGTTGCAAAATATCGTCCTGAGCCAAAGAGGCCTAAAGATTATAAGAAAGTCAAATGTGGCAAAATATATATACATGATAATAATCTTTCTGTCGTTATGTACAGTCACAGAAGTAGGTAGTATGGGAGTCTAGCAATTATTTAGTCTATGATCTAGCATTTAGTTTCTATTAACTTATACTTATGGACTAGATAGGCACATTTTAGGCTAAAATTTCCACATACCGTTCCTCAGACATCTGACGTCTTAATCATTCATAACCGCCTGTCTGCCCCATCTTATAATTTAAGTGCAAAAAACAAACAAACTAAAAGCTAGTTTTTATTCAACTCCCGCAGTACTTACTCCGTGACTGTACGTCCCTTCGTTATAAAGAATCCACACTGTTGGAAAAATCTACACTAAAACTATCTAGGGTAAAACTGTAGACGATGGTAGATCGACAGTGGACTTTGGGGATTGTGGTCCTCTTTACATAGCTTGTAGGTAATGTCGTATGGAAATCAGTAGAACGAAAATTAAGAGTAGGTATTGGAATCCGTCAGAGAGAAAAAACAAGTGTTTTCCACGACGCCTTCTTCTGTACTATGGCAAGAAACTGACAACAAAGGTAGTGTTTCGACCAGAGAAACGTCTCTGAAGGACACCAGAGGATAATCACCACCCATTTTGTTCCATATGTCGCGCAGTGTTGCCACATGGTCATTGGGTCTTTGCGCCAATAGCAGACTCCGGAGGACATAATGTCAAATAATATTCTTATTTTTACCTCAAGAATCACTTACCGTCTAGCATGGGCGCGAATGTGTATATGGTTCATGTTAGCAATGAAATAGCGGCTTTGCTTAATAACTTGCATGTTGGCAATGAAACAAAAGTTTACCTCAAGAAGTTACATGTTAGCAATGAGTGTAGGACTTTTCTAAAGAAATTTAATGTTTTTTTTTTTAAAAAAGTTTTATGATAGCATTAGCAAAGAGATAGAGATTTCACTCAAAACGTTTCGTGTTAGCCATGAAGTAGAGGGTATCGTCAAGAAATTGCATGCTTTCAATGTAGTTCTACTAGGAGTGATCTTCAACCAGTTTTACCTTGGCAATGAAGTAACTGTTCTTCTAAAGACGTTTACCAGTAATTTATGTTTTCTGAAAAATTCATCAGAGCTCAACCGTCACCAACACTAACTCAACTTTATTATTATTAATAATAATAATACAAACCCGAAAGCTACATATTTTTTGTCCATCCATGGCGATGATTTCAATGTGATATAAAAAAGAGAGTTGTTTGAATGGCGACCATCATTCACCATAGCGACGACGCCACGTTTGTCGTGTTTAATGGCGAAACTCTCGTCTGCAAACAGCGGGCCGTAGATTGATGATGTTCTGTAATTTAGGTCGTATAAATCTGGAAAATAATTTTAAAAAATATTATCTACTACTCACCTATATAACAAATATAGGTAAGAACAAAATCCACACTTACTGACTCACTCAAAAGAAAAAATCTCAGTTTATCACATTCTTCAGTACTATTTCGAAAATCGTTACGGCTCAATCCAAGTGAGTTTTCCCGTCTTTTACGGACCAAAGTTAGTTCCGTCCTTCAATAATGAGTACAATTAATTTTAATAAAATATTAATAGTAAACTCAGGATTCTGTGCAGACATTTTTCGGACAGAATAATGCCCCAAAAGTGTCTGAACACAATCCTGCAGTTACTACTAGCATTTAATTCAAGCTAATTATACTCATTATTGAAGAAGTACTTGAAATGCTACACTATCTATTCTCTTCATGTGACAACGAAGATAACACTTCGAAATATTAAACAAACTTCCTTTGTGGTGCTGGTGTAGGATAGTAGGAGTCTCCAACCTTTTCAGCAGCGGACCAAATAGGCTAGGCTGTATAATAATAAAGGATCAAATTACTTCTTGTGTTAAAATTTTTTGTTGTTTTCTATCCAATGTACAATATAGTAACTAATTTAAGATTTGTTTCGGGGCAGTAAAATCACTACGCGGATCGCATCCGTCCCGCGGGTCGTAGGTTGGAGACCACTGGTGTATAGTAAGAGGTTCATTGATATAAGCATAATCTTTCTGATGTGGATGTACATAAATACTACTTTAAAATTATTTTTCGTAAGATATGACAACCTTAATGTGTGGTTACTTCACTTATTTGTCATGTATTAATAACTAATTACTAAACGAACTTATTTATTTAAGGTAAACAAAAGTATAATTGTCATCATTAAACATAACCATCACGATACGAGATATTGGGGCTGGTTCCGGAAGATTGGCAAAGTGATGCATACCGATTTCCACGAAATTTGACAGATAGAACTACACATGAAATAAACGAACAAGTGTGTTTTTTTTCTTTCCTGCGGAAGAAGGGTTTGAGAGGGCGAAATTCCTCCCTGAAATATTGTTCAGGAGGTGCTGAAAGTGACAGAAAGACATGAACAATTCAGATAAAACTTCTCACATACAAAGTAGACATAAAATCAGCGAGTTCGTACTTTGTCTTTCCTGCGGAAAAATGATTTGAGGAAGCAGAGACTCTTCCAAGCATGTTGCCATGTAAAGCCACCATTTCGCGAAAATACACAACACAACCAAGAGTAGCGCAAAGGCGAACTTCGCACATATATAGTACATATCAAATTAAGGCATTTATTTTTCTTCTGCGGGAGAATGGTTTGAGGACGCAGAGACTCCTCCAAACAGGTCTCGTAAAAGTATGCGAAGTCTCCATCCCTGCATCTATTTTTCAACTATCATGTTTGACAATAAACTTAGAAACAAGAAACATGTACGTACTGTCATTTATGAACATATTATTTATATTGAATATATCCACTCAAGAAATGTTTCACAATAATGGTAGGTTACAGAAAATGTGGACTCCAGAAGCGGAGGATTCAAGTGAAATTGACGAATAAAAGAATAAGGTAATAGCTATAAGCCAAAATATGTGATACAAAATGGTCATTTCTTGTACATGGATACATTAAGGTCCAAGGTTTCTCTATACAGAATATGACAATTTTATGTCACATATATGTAAAATATTACCTCGATTTTTTTTTATTCATTGCCTGTTGTACCCCTTGGCTTCTGGGATCCTAGAAAGTTCTAAACAAAGTGATACCACGCACCAGGCCCGTAGCCAGCCAAAATCCGCCATGTCAGAACAAGTTTAGGAAGGCAAAACATTATATATATATTATGGACAAGATGGGATAACACACTTCGAAAGCCGCCACTGTTTCTAGCTCAGACATGAAACTATTTGTACTGCCACGCCAGGGTCGTTGGCTCAACACGGAAGAAATTCCTGTAATACCGCTTTTGACATAAATACCGAGACAGCAAGAGAGATTAGCGGGAGTCTACCGAGTGAAGTTGGGAGAGATCGCTGTGAGTCTGCGCTGCATTGCTCGAATTAGGCAGGTCCTGCTGTTCGTGACCTGCTCGCCAGCCAACGTCTGGGAAGGCCATAGAGCCAGTCATTCTATGGGACAGAATGAATTGGACGTCACTTTGGAACTAGCGAGCTAGCTGTTCTTTGCATGGTTTGGAGCATTGTTGGAATTTGGGTACATCGGAGCCAGCGACCCCTGTCTGAGTCCTCTTTCTGGTAAGTGGAACTGTGATTCGGAATGCTTGGTATGAAATTCATTGCCGCTGGTGGGACTCGTTCCGCCCATTTTTCCACGATTAGTGTTCAGTCCTAGGGATAATAAGCCCACCTTTTTATAAGAGTTGAGCTTATTATTCCATTTGGTTCCTAGTGTCAATTCCCCCATTTATGTCTACCTTGCATCTACGACGTCCTCCCCTTATATCCTATCAGGTGTTTGTCGCTTCAAGGTAAGGTTTTCCTCAGATTCACTAGACGAACACTAGACGATATTCACCTCCTTAATCCAGGTTGGTTGGAGGCCACATGGTAATTCGTACATTACAAGAGTATCCTCTCGGTATTCGCCTCCCCAGGTAAAGGATTGCCTCAGTCACGTCAGGCGAATGCTTGGATGGGTACTCAGACTTAAGAGTCAGAAAGTCTTAATCCACACTATTAACTTCCTAAAGAAAATCATAAACGACATACTGAAATTTAATTATTTTCTAAAGTGCTGGAAAACGGCTAAAGTTATGACGTTACCAAAACCTGGTAAAGACCCAATGTTTCCTCAAAACTATACCCTATCAGTCTCCTAAATACCATGGCAAACCTCACACAAGCAGTCATATTAAATAGGATTAAAAACACTTGAACACTCATAGGATCATAACTAACGAGCAATTCGGCTTCAAAGAAAAACAGTCCATTACCCACCAACTTGTTAGGGTAGTGGAATAAATTACAGATACATTCAACAAAAAACAAAGCACATGCGCAGTATTGCTTGATATAGAAAAGACTTTCGACCTAGTCTAGATAACAGGCCTTCTCTATAAAATCAAACAAGCAAAACTTCCAGCTCCATACGTCCACCTTCTCAGATCATATTTAACAGATAGAAAGTTCTTCGTGTCAGTAAACTCACAATCTTCTACTACCAGAAACATTGAAGCTGAAGTGCCACAGGGATCACTTCTGGGACCTACACTATTTAATATCTACATTGATGACATCCATACAGACAGCAACACTAACTTTGCACTGTTCGAAGATGACACATGTATATTTGCACGCATTTGGGAACCACCAGAAATACACAAATATCTACAAAACCACTTACAAAAACTAGAACCGTAGTTTACTAAATGGAAAATTGAATTTAACGTCAACAAAATCGAATCAGTATACTTCTCATGAACGCGTAAAAAGACACAAACAACACTTTAGCTGTTGAATAAAACCATAGATTAGCAGGAGAAAGCAAAATACCTTGGGGTAACACTTGACAAAAAGCTTAACATTCAGGCAACACATCCAGTCTCAAATAGGTAAAGCATCAGGCAAACTTGCAGAATTCAAATGCTTACTCAACAACAAGCACATGAATAGCAAAACAAAGGCAACACTTTACAAAAAAAATAATATTCCAATACTTACATGTGCTCCACAAGCATGGGAACACGCCGCCACCATACACAGAAAGAACTCCAAACTTTTCAGAACAAAATAGTCCAACTATCAACAAAATACCCGCGTTACACGAGGCTAGGCTCTCAACAAGCAAAGCTCGACATTTCATTAATAAAAAAACATATCGAACACTAAGCTCAAACATTCTACAATAACACACATCTAAACAAAACCGGTCTTATTAGTTCTGTAGGAAAATATCAACTAACACATATTGGAAACACAAAAGACCATTAAATAACATTCATTCTAACCCACCGAGACGAAAATAGAAACCCACGAAACGTAACTTCTAGGTTAAACTGTAAATTAGTATTTAAAAAGTGTTCTTGGTAATTAACAAAAGAGCTTTTGTGCGTGTATGTTTTTTAATGTATTAAAAACTATGATATGCCTAGAATTTACATAAGTTACTACCACCATACCCCTTTAGTCTCGTTTCAGACAGAGCAACAATACTTAGCAGCTTCTCCGGACTTGCGCACACGCGCTGTATGTTTATGAGTGATTTGCATGAAACAAAAACATTTGTTATTATCGAAGCTCAACAGATCAATTAGAATCAATACAAACCTTTTACCTGGGTTTATCAACCCTTTACACATGCGTGGTTTACCAGGTAAAGAAAACAGCAGTTAGAACCGATTCATGTTTTTTTTTTCGTTTGTTTGTTTTTTACAGAATATAGTGTTTCATATTCCCCCTTCTATCTAGAAAACTCTTCTTCATTCTCCTTATTTCTTCTCTTATACATCCACCCATACGCGGTAAATGTCTTCGCTAAGATAGAAACAGTAGCATTCACAACCGCGACAGAAGCTGTAGTTGCATGCATGTATGCGGAGGTCGCTAGTAGAAGTTGGAGAGTGATCACACCACAAGACGGAGCTATCCAGGGGCCCTGACTTCCCAAATTTTCTGTTTCTGTTACACTACAATCAATTCATTTGTGTTCAGTATTTTATAATATAAACCTCTACCGTGTAACCTTAGAGTATGGAAAAAGTAGATTCTTTACTCTAAGCCAGTAACCTGTTTCTTTGCTGACAATGGTAGTACAAGCACGATAACCAAGTTAAGTTCCGTATCTAATCAAGGCATTACGGTACCTTGAAGGAGGTCGTGTGGAAACACATTGATTCTTGATCTACGAGAACTCTCGGTCCTCAACGCCAATGTTGCCAACCGTACGATCTTGATCGTACTTCTACGATAATTTTCTCTACAGTACGATTTTCAACCCTAATCCTGGATCGTACGCAAAATGTACAATGCTGGGAGAAATGAGAAATATTTTTACATCAAGGTCCATGATTAATAAACACAACAAATTCACTAACATGCACAAATTTGAGAATGTGCATATTACTTTTGCTTGTCAAGGTTGAAAATGTGCATTCTTCCTGTACTGCAACGAAGAGGAAGCCTTTCATTTTTAGTTATTACACGCGTAAACTATTATTTGTATTATAAGTTATAATCATGTTAACACTTTTATCAAAGTAGTTGATTAAAGGTTAAATATTTTTACAACGTCTGTATTTTTTGTTGTTTTCACTACCCTTAACGAGTGTCAAAATACTTGGGTAGGGGACAGGCTAATGAGGCCCAGTGATCGAATTTGATTTTAAGCGAATCTAGGGAAGATTGTTATATGCTGGACCCCCATACTTTACCCGCTCATATTTCAGTAAGTTTTTGGTTGCCGTGGAGACATGAACAATGTTTCCTAAAATCGATTGAAATAATTTCGATCAAATTATAACTGGGTGCCGTTAGCCCGTCTCGTATTGATCATATTGAGCATTTCAAAGGTATTCTAGCAAGAGGAAGGGGGGGTAGGTAGGGAAGGAGTTTCGTACGATCCAGTTAGTACAAAAAACGATCCAAATGAGACAGTAATTGGTTGGCAACATTGCTCGACGCTTCGAATGAAGATGGTACGAGCGATTTGAACCTCCCCTACGAGAAGATGACGTGTGGGTGGAAAGAATTTCCCAGCAGGGACAGGGATTATTTGGAATTTGGTGGATTCTGATGTTGGATTAAGAATCAGATGTGGTCGAACTGTTTTCGTATATTATATTGGTTCAATTTTTTAGTCATACCGAAACTAGGGTCTTGGTGCAAATATCTGTTTTGCAAACACACATATGAGGTGCTACTGTGTATTACCAGAGGACGTATATAACCAGTACAGGAGGGTCGAAGGAACATTATTGAATTCCGGTTCCTTAGTGATTTATCAGCCATTTAACATCTAGAGGCTGCCGTATGCTTATTATAACTAATGCATTTTTGACATTCTTGAAGTTATCAATACCATACTATAAAGCATACAAAATAACTAGGGAAAATAGATGACTATACTCACGTCCGCTTTCTATCCAACCAAGCTTTGCAATACGATGAATTGGTGAGAATTTGTAACTAAGAGGAGGAACTTTTTTTATTGAGCCTTTGGGACCAAAAAGTGTTGTTGCAAACAATGATCCAAGATTTCTCATTTCATCGTCCGAATCGAAACTGCATACCTCTGCTAAACATGTTCCTCCAGTTCCTTCGTCTCCAGTTCCTTCACGTCCAGTTCCTTCTTCTCCAGTTCCTTCACGTCCAGTTCCTTCGTCCCCCGTTCCTCCATCTGGAGTGGTTACCGCAGGATGTTCTTCTTGCTCTCCCAATCCTTCACCATCCTTATCTCCTTTTTTCCCCATCAATTCTTCACTATTCTTATCTCCTTTTTTCCCTAACCATTCTTCACTGTCCTTATCTCCTTCTTTCACTACCCGTCCTTCACTACCTTTACCTTTTACTACTTCTTCACCAGGTGGTGGTACATAGCAGCACGAGCAGGGAGTGTTGATCTCTCTCAAATGCTCAATCAGCTGTTGAAGGGCTATTATTGAAGGCGTAGCTTGTTTACCTTCTTTCTTTCGCTTCATTTTCAGTTTAGCTAGGTCAATTTCAAGCACACATTGGCATTGGACAACTGGCTCTTCAGCTGTTGGTATTGTGCTAAGAAGCCTTTGAGTAGTCCACGCTGTACTGCGACGAAACATCGTACTACGCGCTCTGCCCGCGACACCAGCAAGAGTCTTTCTAGCTTTTTCATGTTGTATAATAATAGTCTTTCTCCTTGCTTTAGCATCCTGTAATAGCTCCATCTGCTTTTGGTACTGCTGTTCTAATTCACTTTTCTCCTCTTCACAATGTTCTAATACTCCCTGGTACCTTTGACTCGATTCAACTACAATGGTAACTCGTCTTTGATTTCTTCCACCCATTATCGATTTACGTATTTCCTTTTGCCGCATTAAATTGTTTCTTACTTGTTGTTTTTCATCTTGTAGAGCTTGTCGCTTCTCAATATCTTCCTCCAATTCAACTAGTATTATCAGTTTATCTAATTCTTCTTCTAAAGCTCGTATTTTACGATCCACTTCTTCCAAAGTAGTTCGTCCTTCTTCTGCGTCTTTCTGCAATAAAGTCTGTCGTCTCCTTTCCTCTTCTTCCAAAAGGATCTGCTTCTTCTGTTCTTGATCTTCTATTGCTGCTTCTAATTTCTCTTGTTCCTCCAGTATTTTATCTTCTCTTATTCTTGCTTCATTTAATTGTTCGTATAGTTTCTGCTGTTCCTCTTCCATTAATTCAAATAGCCTCTTATCTTCCTCCAATTCAATACGACGCATTTCTTCATCTTCTTGTTTCAAAATTTGTCGCAAAAGTGCTTCCCTTTCATCTATAGGCTCATCTTCTTCGCTTTCTTCTTCACTCTCTTCCTCGTCCTCCTCTTCTTCTTCATCTCCTCGCAAACAAGCTGCTAGTCTCTCAATTTTAGACATATTCTTGTCTAAAGGGCCTTTTCCTGAGGCACACAACGATCGAAAATTTTCACAAGTACGAGGTGCGATGTCCGAATGAAGCTGAAACAACAAAGAATGTTGTTGACGAGATTTTTATATATATATATATCGATAACTTAAAATAATAATAAGTATTTTCTATAATACAGACACTAACATTTCAGTAATCCTATACAGCAAAGAAATATTACATCATATTTACAAAAACAAAAAAAAATGCAATATGAAAGAAAACATGTACAGTAAAATTATCGTGGTAAATGTGAAATTTTGCTTCAAATTTGCAGAAAAAATCCTAGCTAGCGCTTGGCAAAAATTATATTGCAATATTAGCACCAACTTTCTCGAATATACTCTATCAATATTTCACAAACCCTAGCATTGATATTTCACTGCGCAGGTGAAACGAAGACAAAATAATGACGATGGATGAAAAGGAACAAGCAATTATGAACAGAACATTGCATCAAGGCGCTTACTACGTTGCCGCTAATCATAGCTAAGTCTTCGCCAAGGCACAAGGAATAAACTTGTAACAAAGTTGCTATTGTACATTTATGTATTGGGTCAGCCCAACGACGCCGATCCCGGGGGGCTTTGGGGGCCAGGACGCCCCCTAATGATAAGGTGAAGTCGGTCCTCCTATTTCTACAGTACATTGTAATTCGTTTTACCCTCCTACTAAGCTTATCTCCATTTGGCAAATCTATTTCTTTGATAAAGCCCTCCGTGAAACTCGTGTTCAGTACTTATATAAATTACATCACGTCGTATAGTACCCCTTCCCTGGCTAAAGGAGTTAATTCATGCATTGCTTGTGTTGTTTCTGGAGTTTCGTGCATAAAATCGAGAAAACCCATTCAGTAAGAAAAAGAAAAAAATGAAAACGTCATTTTCTGTCGTTTAAGGATCATTAATCGTGATTTTGTCATACAAATATAATTTAAGAAAAATAAAAATATACTAGAAAAATAAGCGACTAGAAGAACTCACACAAAAGTAGTAGACTTGCACTAGGACATATATCCTTGAAACTGCTGTTTGGATGCAATTATTGTTTATCGTTAATACTGTAATTATGAGTTTCTAATACAACGTATAGATAGGGAAATTATATGCAACGGTAATATATATATATATATATAGCAGTAGACCACCTCCTCCCTCCGGGAGAGGCCTTATCCAGTAGTGGATTGAATATGGCTGTGCATTATTATTATTATTATATATATAGAATAAT
>JAGDQP010007518.1:11842-66896 GCA_022664845.1 Lepisma saccharinum | reverse complement strand
TATGTTGATCTATACAATATTTTATAAGCACTGACAAATTATCTGTGTATGTATGTTTGTATTCTTTAACCATAATACCAAACCTTCAGGTGTAAATTAAATGTGATTACAATTCAATAATGTGATTTATAGGGTGGCCGTATCAATGTTTGACCAAATAAGGAAAATTTCAACTCGAAGCAAGAACTGACGTTTATATAATAGAAAAAATATACAAAACAAACCCTAAGACCATGCAGAATAAATCAAAGAAAAAGTAGCTCACATTTATTTCATTTAACACAACAGACAAATACCGTATATTGCTGAAGGTGTAGTTGCACCAGTAGTTGACCAGTTGTAGTAGCCAATTGCGAACTACGATTGTTGCAGTGTAGATCATTGATTCTATTTACTGTAGGATTATTTGATTCAAGGAACAACGAAGTAATGCAATAATTAATTATTTCACTGTTCCTTCTACTTGATATGCACGGATATCTTCTGTCCTCTTATTGTGCGCTCTGCTCTTTTCTAGATGCCCTTTACATTTTTTATTTGATTTTGGAGTACTGTATTTCCTGATTGCACAGCATTTGGAGACTACACTATTAAACCTTATGGAAGTATAAAACGCACTGTGTTTACTACTATATCCAATAGAAACTATTATTATTGTTTGTCTCCCTTAGTCAACCACTGGCGACTGGTCCATTACTGGTACGGTCACCATGTAGCTTCGCATGTCATAGACCAGGTGAATGAGAGAATAAAGTCAAAAGTCTCGATAAAGTCGATATCGCACGGGAGGAAATTCATGCATAGATACAAAATAATGCTGAGTAAGCGAAGGTGGGTTAATTAAAGCCAGATTATGTCTCATGGATTGCATCTTGCTATTGCCTTATCAGACACATTCTAATTCCCGCCCTTCTGCTACCGTAGTTCCCTCTTCACTGGTCTTTCTGCTTTATTCTCCATTAATTCGAGACGGCAATGCTTAAATTTTTCAATATTAACGAATTCCAAAAATTTTACCTATTATTTTACCCCTCTACGGAATTTAATCTGGAATTAATAACTAATTTATCTAAGTTACTGTGTAAGCATTTATTTCTGGTTTAGAATTTTTTAATGATATATATATACAAGTTAAACCTACGAATAGTGAGGATAATGCAAGTAATAAGTGAAGGAAAATTTAAAAGAACTGGGAAGACCGCTGGACAAGGTGAACCAAGGGTGAATTGTCATTACCTTCCTCTGGATCAGAATTGAAGAAAAAAGAGGAACATCCACGCCCTGAACGGATTTTGAACTCATAAAGCTGTGTCGGCCGCGTTCGCAGAAGAATTCCTTAATGAGCACATCTACCTATGTGGCCAGGGGTCTTACGCATTTAACGGCTACATATGTCAATATTTTTCATTGTGCAGTGTTTATTCTGCTATATTTTTTCATTCAACCACACCTGGAGCTAATTAAAATGTTGCATAAAAATAAATGTAAGTATCATAACATATGATATAGATTTCATATAAATATTATCTGTATGGTGTACATAAAACAATAGGAAATTCGTGGTTTTCTTCCATACGCAAGATGGCGGATGGCCGCACTGGACGATTGACGGGCGGCCATTTTCAGCTTCAAAATTTGGCAGCTTGGGCGTCTCCTTCTATCTTATTCCTCCAAGGAAAAAACCCGGTGATGCCGGGAAAAAACCCGCTACGACTAAAATTCTACTGGAATGATGTGACCATATTGGTTGGTAGGTATATAATCTGAGGTATGAGTTTGTTATTTGTAAAAGAACTAACTACGATTCTTGATCAAGTCTTTATTGACAATAAAAGGTGGATGAAGAATTTGAAATCGAAGAAAGAAGAAGATTCTGGCAAATCGAGCAAAGGTCGAGGTTCTCGGTTGGCGTTCTTGAGTCCAACTAATGTCTGCTTCGATCGTAAGTTTCTTCGATCGTCAGCCCAAATGTTATATTAATCAAGCTGTCATTGAGCGATTAATCATGAACACACTCAGATGTGTCTGCTCATGTGCTCATACTCAATGTGTCGCCGTAATTTGTCACGTGTTAGGAACACCAAGGAGCGAGTTGTTAGTTTGTTTCGATCGCAATATTCTGAAAGGAAATATATCTATGACAACTTTCAAAATATATTGCAAGACAACGAAATCTGTCCTGGCAACTGCACCGGTAACAGTTGGTATGGAACAAGTACTATGCAAGGAGAATGTAAAGGAGTGGTTTAATTTTTATAGCAGAAAAATTCCAACCATATCCGTGAATGATGCAGTAGTCATATAGCCAATATGACGTGACGTGACGTCTATATAGTCATTTGTGATGTGACGTCTTGCACTGTGGCAGCCATTACTTATTTCGGAAGTTGGAACCATACAGGCAGCTTCTGTTATCTTTTCCAAGACTTCTTACTAGAGAATCGAGGTAATCGAATCAAATGTTAAGTAAAACTGTACTTCACGGTGGTGAAAATGTACATTCTCGTGTAGTTCACACTAAATGAACTAAATGTAGTTCATTCTTGTATTTATTGAATTTCAATTTAGGTAAGGGTATTTATAAATGTAGCAATCTTGTGTTTCATTTTCTATATAATTTCTCCGCTCGTCACCCCCTGTCACGAAAACTACCCTCAAGAGACAGAAAGAGACAACTGCCGTAATTTTTAACGGATAGAAACCAAACTTGGCACAAAAATTGGTTGTCTAAATATCTTGGATGAGTTCATGTTGGGAAGAAAAGTTTCAAAATGGTGGCCGTTTGAACTTTAAAAAAATCCTAAATTTTGAACCGATCGGAACAAAACTTGGTATTTACAATAACTTAGTTGTGTGTGAAATCAGCGTTTGAAATTTTAAATGTATCTTCTCGTGTGGCCCTGTGCTAAAAGGTGTATTTCTTTGTGGAAAAGAACAAAGGAAAGGGGGCTCCTAACGAAGAACTGGGAGCTTCCGGATCTGAAGACAAAAGCCTATTATTAAAATTTAACAATCTTTAGTTTTTTTATGGAGATTATAGTTTCAAAATTATATCTATGTGTTATTCAACTCACTATTAATAATCAATAATAATAATAATAATAATAATAATAGAGTTTATCATGAAATGTATGTGCACATATTTTAATTGTTATAAGCTTGTAGAGTTTGTATCGCAAAAGAAGGTCCTGGACAAAAGGGCGAGTACAGAAATGCCCGAGACAGAACTGCCCCGTGTCAAAAGGTCATTCGCTCTTTTGGTATTCGCCCTTTCGTTAGTCGCTTTTTTGCCATTTGCTTTTTGGCATTCGCTCTTTTTGTCATTCGCCCTTTCTGTAATTCGCTCTTTTTGTTATTTGCTCCTTTTATGATCCGCCCTTTTTGTCGTTCGCTCCTTTTACATTCGATCTTGTGTCATGCTACCTCGTAAATAGTAAAGTGAGTGTAGTCAAATAAATGTTCTGCAATAGTGCCTAATAATAAATTCCTCTTCATAAGTAAATTTCATTCATCTTTAAATTTCTTCCATATCTCTGATACACACACACACACACACACACACACACATATATATATATATATATATATATATAGTTGACAAAATGGCGTATCCTCAACACGCAAGATCACTTGGCAAAATGGCATATCCCGCAATTGTCCGCTCTGTCCATTTTCTCTCCTACTATGTGTTTGTGAAGTTCTTGTATGCCTGTCTCAGTATTCTGCTATGTAAGTATCCTTTTCTTTTACCTTTTTTACCATTTAATATATATAATGTTTGTGTGTCTTTAGTGTTGCCCCACTTGGGAAAATTCCTGTCGACGCCCTTGGATCCATATTTTGTCATCGATGTAATTCTCTGATTACTTTTCCTTTTCAGGTGGAAATATTGGGTAGGTGCACACATTCTGTCTGTTTTGACATGTCATAGGTTAGCGGAATCCTCACAGAAAGCGCTGCCACTACGTGAATCGGTAGTCACGTAATTTGGGGAGCATTAGAACTGCCACAGACACAGGGAGTGAGTGTGGACGAGCAGACAGGGCAGCGTATCGTGTCGATAAAATGAAGACTGATAAGGAGCACAACAAAGTTTGTTTATTTTTGAGTTCGTTAAAGGCAGCAATGCATCCGCAGCCTACCGCAAGATTCGGCAAGTCTATTGTAAAGATGCAGTTGACAACAGCACATGTCGTCGGTGGTTTCAAAAATTCAGGGACGGAGACAGAAGCTATCAAAATCAACCACAGTCTGGACGTCCATCAGTGTTTTCGGAAAAGAACTTCGAGCAAGTTATACAAATTTAACCATAGAAGTATTAGAGGAACCCTTTAAGGTACACGGGCAATTGCTGAAAGACGGCTTGAATGCTTGGGTTTCACCACAAAGTTCGAATATTGGGCTCCACATCAGTTGAGTGCAATTCAAAGAGAGAGGCGTGTCTCGACCTGTGTTTCCTTGCTTTCCTCGTACAAAAATGACTGGTTCTTGACACGCATTGTAAAGGGTGATGAGAAGTTAGCTCTGTGCCAGAACGTAAAACGTCGAATGACTGTGTGTGGCGTTTCTGAACCGCCTCCATCGATGTCCACACTAGAACGTATGTCCAATGTGATGTTAAGTGTGTGGTGGAATATCAAATATAATTCATTGGAGGTCCTGGAACCTAATCAAACCATTAATGTCATCTTCAATTGTCCACAGCTGTACAAATTGTCAATAGTATTGCGATCGAAGCAGGTAGACCTAGACAATCGTTAAGAAATAATCATCCATCATGATAATATTAGCCCATATGCTGCTGTCATCACCCATCAAACTTTTTGCGAGTTTTTACCCCACCCGCCGCATCCTCCTGATTTGGGTCCTACAGACTACCATCTCTTTCGTGCTTAGCAGAATTCCTTCGCTAGAAAAATCTTCGATGATTTTGGTGTTGTAAAATCTGACGTACAATAATTCTTCGACACCAAACCTCAGGCCTCTTACCAGAAAGGTGACAAGAAGTAATCGAATGAGATATAAGGACACCAAACACAGGTAGAACTTTTGCGCGCACCCAATGCAAACTAGGGATTATCAAATCCGGATCCAAAAGGATCGGATATCCGATTTCCAGAAGATCCGGGTATCCTAAATTCAGCCTGATCCGAAGATCTACATATCAGAAACTTGGACCCGGATCCGGATATCCAAAGCTCCGCTCCGGATCTAGATATTCGAAACTCGGATCTTCGGGAGTTCGGATATCCTATTCAATAGATTCGTGTGATTTCGGCCGCAGATTCAAAGACCCATAATTCAGATTTTGTTATCATGATACTGAGCCGCTGCAGCTTAGTGGTAGAACGTGGGCGTAGAATTCGAGAGGTCGTGGGTTCGATTCCAGCGGCCGACCATTCTGACTGGTTTTCCAGTTTTTTCTGTCACACCAGGCAAATACCAGGATGGTACCTTCAAGATAGACTCTGATTGACATCTTCCCAAATCCTTTCCCCTCCCTCTTCCTGAAGAGTCATTTGAGGCGGCAGAAACTGTCACATGAGATCACGTGTCTTGACTCATGGGCATGTTGTGAAGCACCACTGGATAAAGTACACTGACAAGTAAACTCTGCATGTTGGCAATTTAGCGTTGTGGCTACCGTATCGGACAGCTAATCCGGTGGCCCGGGTTGGATTCTGAGGATGATTTTTTCTTCAGAAAAATAACTTTTAGGTTTTCAATACATATACAAATTATAAAATTTTATTAAGTTCACTAACCATTGGTTAGGTTATGTTAGAAAAGTCAAGTTCGGTGTTATGTGTTTGTTATTTATTTATACGCGATCCACTCTAGTTCACGGCAATGCTAATAGGTAGGTCTGGCGTCAATTTTAAGGTTTATACCTTCTTCTCCGATCGAGTCGTGGCTTCTGCTATAACCATTGCAGGATAGCTTTCTGCATTGTTTCATCTGTCTAGAATTTCTTCCCTCGCGGGAGATTTATTACAAGTTCCTAAGTAAATACTATTACGATCTTGTCGTCTTTCCACAACGGGATTCGGATTTCTTTTGTTCTATAGACGTTACTTCCGGGCAAATTTCTGGGATTATTTACGACGGCGAAACGCGCATTTAGTTGGAAGATGTGTATTATGGAACATAGATATAAATAAATGCTGGTTCAAAATGAGTAGTGTGGATTGGGACCAAATTACTTTGGAATTTATAAAAAAGAATGCACAAGAAGTTCCATTGAGATCTAGGCTAAAAGGTAGTATATTTGTTTTGGCATTACTTCCAAAGTTGGTCGGCCGTCTGGTTTTCGACTAAAAACCTGATGAAAGCTACGAAAATTTAAAAATCATTAATTTTTACGTCCAGTTTACTGATTTTCTGTCGTTCACATTTATTATTAATAATTGCTTTCTTGCATTTTTTGTACATCATCTAAAATTAGTGACCATAGGAACGTGGAGGTTAGGTAAGGTTTGGTGCGGTCATGTATCTTTACACTTTTTGTTTTCATATACGTCACAGTTTTTTTCACCTGTAGCAATGTTCACAATATAAATGCTCGTAACTCCCACAATCCAATCATGTGGCAACCTTCCGCCAAGTAGTTCCCTCCGCTTCCCAAATAGATCCATGTTTATCACATTATACAATAAAATAAACTCAACTTTCGTTCTTTTTATATATTATTAGCCACACAAACGAGCAAATTATGCATTTCTTCCCTGTAAATTTTCTAAATTTTACTAGAAACGGCCGACCAACTTTGGAAGTTAACCCTTTATTTTTCACAATCTGTTCTGAATCGGCTTTACTTGTTGGTCCGTTCGAAACTGTGAAGGGCAGGTTATGTTTTGTTATTAGGAATTTACGGTTGGAAATACGCAAAAAAATAAACAGTATTCTAAGGTCTCCATGTCTATATTAAAAATAACGCTTTAGGCGTCCTATGAATGGGGTTTTCTGTAGGAGTTAACATTCCGTAAGAAACTAAGAAAGTGCCCTTGTACACTTAAATTCTCGTTATTAGCTGTTATGCACCGTTAAATATACTACAAATGGGATAAACTTTATGACCGCAGCTTCCACCACCTCCACCTATTATTATGAGGTTGAACCATATGTACACTGTAATGACTATACAACTCATCCGCTTGCAGATTGGGAGGTAATTCGTGACCAAGGATGTTTTAATATAGGATATGCTTTTAGCTATCTCGTGCTCAGCGAGTGTTAAAAAAAAAAAAAACATTTCCAAAAAAAAAAATATCCCCCAAATCCATCGACGGCTCCGGAGTCGGTACTGTGACTTATAATGAATCGTTGTACACGATTGCCGGGAATCAAAATTAACAGTTCCAACAACAGTGAATGAAAAACCCGGAACATCGATTCCAGTAATATTCAATGTGCCGCAATTCATCATTCAGTGTGTTCATAACTGTTAACGTTGACTACCAGTAATCGTTTACAACGGCTCACAGTACCGATTGCGAAAACATCGTGGCACTTTTCCACAAAATCATTCGGTGCACTTTGCATGGGGAGGCACGCCCCCAAAAAATTCACTTCAAAAAACAAAAAATATCACAAGACAGAAAAAAACTCCGAACCAAAACAACAACACGTAATTACAATCGAATAACTTTGCGGGTGGACACCCCCCCCCCCACCCCGCGCTAAATAAATGCTAATAAAGAAAATACAAATTAATTTTTAAAAATAAAAACAATCCACCACACACAAAAACAGAAAGCAGTAAAAATATGGGCAATTAACGAGAATAAACATGCTTAATATCCTCAACCAATTGATCACATACATCCACACTCCTCCTTTTCACATCACGGCGCCACAAATGATCAGCTAGAAAATCCTTATGCTTGCCAGAAGAAATAAAACGTCTCAAAACTCGCCACTGAGATTCAATCTTACTCGTACTCGCACCAGTTTCAGGGTCAACAAACATTCTGGCCAAAAGGCAAATTCACAAACATTCTGACCAAAAAGCAAATTCACAAACATCCTTCACGTCGCATACACACACAAATAAAACCTGAACACCGTCAAAGCCCAAACTACACCAACACACACGGTAAACGACTTCAAATCTCAAACACCAGTGAGTGTTAATCAACCACATCACACACGTTATCCAATACTATAACAAATCATCAATGACTACATCACAGTTACAAATGATGCACCCTAATCACTACCAAATGATTTGGGAACCGTAATCACTAACAAATGATCGGGGGGAAGAAACTAAATAGTACCCCTAAAAACAACTGGGCAACGATCGAGCACCTGATTGGTTAGCAGACAACTACAGAGCGTGCCGCCAACTTTGTTAGCCGAAAACCATGTTTTTGATTGGAGTAAGT
Source organism: Lepisma saccharinum (assembly GCA_022664845.1). Lineage (NCBI taxonomy): Eukaryota > Metazoa > Arthropoda > Insecta > Zygentoma > Lepismatidae > Lepisma > Lepisma saccharinum. The sequence goes on along the minus strand of JAGDQP010007518.1, from coordinate 58,509 downwards.
TGGATAACTGGACAGGACTAAGCAGTGACGGAAGAGCTTCCAAAGACGTCAGTACGACTTCATGTTTATAAAAGAGATGATACAATGGTCTGTAATAATTACCGCGGAATCTCGTTACTCCGAACATGTTACTCAGTGTTGAATCCTGCTATCAAGCCTGAGTATATCCGTGGATGAAAAAATAAAATAAAATCACCTGTGTGGTTTTAGAAGAAAAAGCCCTGTTGGACCTGATTTTTGCCTTGAGACAAATATTAGATAAACAGTGGGGAATACAATGAGACTGTTAATCAGTTATTCAGAGTTTTAAGGTTAATGTAAAGCAACGATCTCCAACAAAAGATGGCAGCACTACCTCAGTATATGTCTAATGTATTTTTATCGTTGCACGAATGCTGCTCCTACAAATTCAAACCTAGAGAGTTCTAACTTTTAGGGAAGAAAATCCTTAACTAATTCAAGAGTTCAATCAATGCAAATTTCTCACTTTCTTTTTTGTTCATTGTTGAAAAGCTTAATTTTTAATGGTTTTGATATTCACAATAAGGAAAGAAGGAAAACTAAACTCACTCGTAATGGACACTTTGAGGACGCTTTTGTCAATGTTAATTTTTAATTCAAACACAATTCAAATTTATTGATCAAATGAGTTGTCACACGTTCTACATGTGTATTGATTTCTACACATTACTTTCATTATTTACTCTAATTATTTGAGAGTGTCATCATCATCATATTCAGCCGTTTTCTATCTGCTGGATGAAGGCCTCCCCCTTTTCTTTCCACATATCTCGGTCTGCTGCTATCCTCATCCATGTAGCTCCTGAAAAACGCTTGATTTCATCTACCCATCTTGCATTTGGACGTCGTCTCGGTCGTTTCTTTTCTGTAGGAATCCAATGTAGTAGATTTATCGTCAACCTTCCTTCTGTTCGTCTAGCTGTGTGACCGGCCCATTTCCACTTCAGCTTCTTCGCAGTCTTGATTACATCCTCTACCTTTGTTTGTGCGCGAATCCATTCATTTGTCTTTCAGTCCCTCCTGCTTATTCCTAGCATTTATCTCTGCATTGCTCTTTGTGTGACTCTCAATCTTTGACTCGTTTGCGCATTCAATGTCCAAGTTTCAGAGCCGTACATCATCACAGGTAAGACACATTGATTATAAACTTTACGCTTCAGACACATTGGTAGTTTGCTTTTGAAAATAAAGTGTAGTCTTACAAGCGAACTCCACGTCATTTTGCATCTTCTATTTATTTCATCAGTCAACTTGGCATTCGATGTTTTGAGCTAACCTAGGTAAACATACTCATCAACTATGCCTATTGTCTCTCCGTTAATCTTTATTTCCCTTTTTGCAGCATGTTGATTATATATGACCTTTGTTATACTTAAATTCATTTTAAGACCTATTTTCGAACTCTCATTATTCAGTTCTTCCATTCTGGTTTGTATTTCTTCCGCATTTGAAGCAAACTGGACTATATCATCAGCGAACCGTAGGTGATGAAGATATTCGCCATTAATTTTAATTCCAACTTCTTCCCAGTTTAAATTTTGGAACACTCTCTCCAGGACCGCAGAAAAGAGTTTTGTGGAATTTGAATCTCCTTGCCTTACCCCTTTCCAACTTTAAATTTTTCACTTTCTTGATGTAGTCTAATGACAGATGTGGCAGTTGAGTAAATGTTTCGCAGTAGCTTGATGTACGCATTTTCGATGCCTTGTGCTAAATCCACGACGAAATCCGGCTTGTTCCCATCCCTGGTTAAAATCCAAGTCCCGCTCAATACGATTCAAAATAACTTTGGTGAACATTTTGTATAGAACTGACAGTAAACTAATTGGTCTGTAGTTTTCGACGCGTTCTTTGTCCCCTTTCTTGTACAACAAAATGATAACAGCATTATTCCAACTTCTGGGTAGTTCTCTCTTCCTCAGGAACATTGATAATTATTTCGCAAGTTCCTCTTTCATGTTTTCACCTCCCCATTTAAACATCACTGCTGTGAGTCCATCTTCTCCTGGCGATTTTCCGTTCTTCATCCTTCGAAGTACTTTATCCACTTCTTCTTTCATTACATCTGGGACATCTACATCATTTTCTTCTGAGTCTTCATTTCCTAGCCCTTCTTCGGAGTAGTACAATTCTCTGTAGAAATTTTCAAATATGTTTATAATTTCTTCCTTATTTCGTGTTACGGTCCCGTCTGGTCTTTTAACTGCAATTATTTGCTTTTTCCCTATCATGAGTTACTGTTTGGTTTTCTTCAGGCTCTTATTGTATTTCTAACAAGATTTTCGTTATATCTTCGTACATCGTCTCGAGAATATGTGTATATATATTGTCTAATATTGTTTTTGTACGGATACGGGAAAACCTGGATGTTTCAGTAGTAGATACACTGTTTAGCTCAAAATAATTTAAATAATCAAGATAATATATGTAGTAAACACGATTATATGTTTAATGCTGTTCTTCGAGTATCTGATTGTTTCATGGAATTCCACTGAGTGATCATTCTGAAGGTTTTGAGTTCGAAAACAGCGGTCGACCATCCTTACGGAGGTTGTAACAGTTTTTTTTTTCCTCAGTCATACCAAACAGATGCCCTGATGGCACCTTCAGCTTAGTCCTGTCCAACTATTTCCCGCTTCCTTTTCCTTACCCTATCCTGGCCTGAGTCATGGATTCCTTGTGATCATAAAAAAATGCAAATGCTAATTTGTAATGAATTGTGTCCGATGCTAAAACAAATAATTTCTCTAACTAGCATCCCCACGTCCATCATTGGGAAAAATGGGACCAAAAAAATTCCTTACAAACTTATGGCCATGAAAAGTAAATAATTATTCTCAAGTTGAAATAAAACAACTAACAGAATTATGATTTCGTCCCGTAGTAGCCGAGAGTTTAGCACGCTCGCTTCCTGCGCTCGTGGTCGTGGGTTCAATTTTCGCTTAGGGCTATTGAACGGAGTAGTTAGGAGCTCACTTTACTAAAAGCTGTAAGTCTCGTCCTTAGAAGCTCATCAGCTCGCTTAGGACGTTAATAACTCAACTCAATCAATCAAGGATTTTTGTTTCAATCCAGTAATGAATAGTCGTACTGGTAATGGACCCCCCCCCCCCCCCTACTTTACATAACAGATCTAAGTTATAGTTGTTTTGGCCCTTTATATGCTTGGAACAAAACCATTTCCTAATACGTAATAGTGCAGAACAACAAAAGTATTCGTTATTGTAATTTCATGAATAAAAAGACGAAAGCTCTTACTTTAAACATTTGCTTAACAGAATGCCTGGAAGAGTAGGTGCGATAATGGAACTAAGTTCAACATCATGTCAGAACATACTTTATTAAATTTTCCCACGTAGGTGAATCGTATTTTACATTTCGCTCCAAGTGCCAATTACTGGTGCGTTTACCTTAATTATGTGAGCTGAAACTTCAATTAGGAATTTAAATCAAGTGTTTTTAAAGCTCGTGTTAACAAACACATTAGCTGATTTTTTTTTATTTTTTTTTTTTTTTATTTTTTTTGCTTTAGAATCCATTTAGTGAAGGTGATCATGGCAGGTTAGCATACTTCGTATGTGCAAAACACAATGAAAGGTTCTTACATGAATAAAGTGCCAAATTGTCGATTACGAACAAAAATTAGCTATGAAGTTATAAGTTATGTAACACTTTGACGTTTGTGTGTTAGTTTTGTAGGCGATTTCGCTCTTTTATTTGGTTAACAGAAACTTCTGTTCTTACAGGTTCTGATGATGATAAAAGCAGTCATGCGTCGGATCTTTCGTCAGACCTAAGCGATTTATATCTAAATGAGTAAGTATCTTATTGATTCATTTCTGTATATATCGAGAATTACAAAAATGTTTGTTGTTTGTAATGGGTTTTACTTATGAGTTCTTAAGGGTTTCGTATACCGGTATATAAGGAAATTTATAAGAAAAAAAAATCCCTTATTTATTGTATTTATTTTATGTTAGAAGTGTTCATAATGTTGTATAAATACTGTTTCACTAATAATTGTGAGAATAGAAACTTTCTGTGATGGTTTATTGTCAACGATAGAATGTACTTTAAGTATTTATATTGTAGAAGAGGCGGGACGAGGTATCACCAAATAAAAGGTGAAACAAACAAACGGATTTATGAATTAAATCTTTACCATTTGAAATATACCCTTTTTTTCTCTTCACACGTCGACTACCGTAAAACCCACTGAGTTATAACACTTTAGGCTGGGTTTCATTACCAGGTGTCGCACAGTGATCCAGATCGAAATGTAACTGGACAAAAATCGGAAAATGACTTGTGATGGAAAAGGCTAGAAACAGCAGCATGATCATCTATATTACACAGTTATAAAATGAAAAAAATAGAAAGATTAACATTGCACATGTGCTCTAGTAAACCTCATTGAAGAAACAGGCTCCGGAAAGTGATGTTACTGTGTGCAGCAGTCATGTTTTTTTTTTTCTAAACAACGATTTTTTAAGACCTTTGTTCCCCGGCGTCGGGAAGTGGCGCCCCTTCGCCCAGTCAGTTCTACTGGCTGCAATCAGCCCTGGCAGCTGCCAACATCGTTGCTGCCTACGGGAAGTCCAACAGCAGGGCCAGAGTGCTTATCTGTTGAGAATTTTTACTTCCCACTAGCGTAGGGGATTGGCGACCTCATCGAAGGTCTACGGACCGCAACGTGATGCATCATCACATAGCCCGAGCAGCAGATCATCGCTGCTCGTATACGGCGTAGGGAATTGGCGACCCCATCGTCCAGCTGGCTTTTGCTGGCTGCAATCAACCCTCGCAGCTAAACATCTACGCTGCTTGAAAGGAGAACCAGCACAGAGGAGTTTCACTTTCACCTCATTCTTCATCCACAGATGATCATCTTTTCATCTCCTCTTGTGCTTCGACTTGCGCCTCCACGCAATGTTCAAGGATGTAACAGGATGTACTTGCATTGACGCTGGCCCCTGGGCCCAGTGGAATGGGGGCGGAACCATTGGATAGCGCGTAGTTCTTAGTAGCAGATTCTTGGATGGTCTAGCTCGTTGAGACTGGGAAGTGCACCATTGGGGAGCTCTTCGGACGTGTGGTCTCGCCAACACTCTGGGGGAGTGGGTGTCCCAAGTATCCATCAGTCGGTAGTGCAAGCGATTTCGTCGCCAAGTCATTGGACTTCGCCTTGATTTCCAGCTTGCTGACAAGAGTGATGAGGGTAGTACCCGGCAGCCTCGTTGGCTCCTCAGAACGAAGACGGAGAAGTGTGGGCATTTACGGCTTTAATTCACCATGGCTCCACCACATCCTAAAAATAAATCGCCTTCGCCAAAAGAAAAGCAGAGAATGAAGAGACAGAATAAAGATAAAGTCACTGATGTAAGTAAGAAGGTGCATACAGCTAATGAATGTACCAGTGACAAGGAAGAAAAGCTAGAAGTAGAGGAACAGACAAGTATCGTACCAACTATCACACGATATCTTGTAATTAAAGTTAAAAACGAAACAGACAATCCGGGTGGTTTGAAGAAGATATCACCTTTCCTAATTCAAAGACAACTTAGTTATGTTGCAGGAGAGCTACACAATGTTAAAAAGCTTCGAAATGGTACCTTATTAGTGGAGACATCTACAGACAAATAATCTCCTGAAGATGACATCAATTGCAAATCTTGAAGTTGTAGTTGAGCCGCATCGCCAACTGAATTTTACACAGAGTGTAATAACTTGTTGGGATCTTCAAGATGTTCCTGAAGAGGAGATTAAAAGAGAACTCGCCAGTCAAGGCGTAGTCAATGTTAAACGCATCAATAGCAGAAGGACTGGCCAACTCCAACCCACAGGATCATTAATTTTGACATTTGCCATGCCTCAGCTTCCTAAGGATGTGAAGGCAGCTTTCTATCGCTTGCCTGTCCGTCCTTATATACAAAGTCCGCTCCGCTGTTTTAAATGTCAACATTATGGACACACCAGCACGTCATGTAACGTGACCTCTGCTGTATGTGCAATTTGCGGAACCAGTAACCATGGTGAGGATCCTTGTAAGTCACTGAAACCTCAGTGTGTTAATTGCAAGGGTCGCGTGACTGTCCTATTTTTCAGGATAAAAAACGAATTCGAGAGCTGATGGTAGTCGAGAAGATATCTGCTGGTGATGCTAAACGACGATTAAGAGAGTCTCAGCGCACCCTTCCCTCTGGTGCGTTTTCTCATGTTGTAGCCAGAATAGCAGTTAAAACTGTCTCGGTTGGTACACAGACAGTTAATGTCTCAACACAAACAGAGTCTGATGTGCATGTAGACCCTCCGAAGCCTCCGAAAGGATCAGAGACATCTCGCAATATGCCAACACAGAGTCAGGGACAAAAACCACCTGTGCAGAGTTCTAGAACTCCACGGGTTAAGACTACTTTTAGTCCCTATAAAGTCTCCAAATTAGCTAGAACTTCACCTCTCGCTACAAGCATTAAGACTCTCACGAACGTTTTGGCTGCTCAATTGGCTCAGGAAGAGTCTGCACATACTATGGATGAACCAAGTTCCTCTTTGACTTCAGACCTGATTGAGGACAAGCTGATGGATATGGATTTTAATCTCGTGGGTAGGAAAGGGAAACCGAGATATAAACCTAGACTTAAAAGGTAGCATTTTTACTAGCTTGCAGAAAATTTTATGATTTGCGTTTATATTATATCATTCTGCCCCTTAGCTGTTAAGTTTTATAGTGTAGTTTTGTTTTATCTTGTGAAGGCCTATTTACAGCCTTCCTCGTTCTAATTTGTTATACGAAAGACTTTATACACCTTTCGTATGTATTAATCGTTATGCTGGGCATTTACACCAATAGGCAGTTTGTGAAGCCGTTTTACACCTTCATGTTTTATATGATTTTATTATTTTATAAACAGCTAAGTTTTACATGACCAATGGGCTTCCCCCGTATCGGGACGGGCGTAAGCCATAGTGCTGTTACCGCCCATAAATTCATTTTATCTTATCTAAGACCTTTGTTCATGAATTGAAAATGTTTAATACAGATAAGAAAGGTGGTCAATACCCGATCATTTAACGTGCTGGAAATATTTATATAACTAATTTGTGTGTTGTTTATGCGTCTTCCAACCTAATGCTAATTTTGACTTTGATAAGGGGTGCAGTACAACATGTATAAAAAATCCACCGAGTACCACTACCAATTTCTCGTTGTTCGATATCTTACCTATCTGACAGTCAGCTGTGTTAAAATCAGCTGCAACTCCAGCAGTGATCGTAATCTTTGTGAAATGGAGGGAGTTCTAGAAGGCAGTTGTTTGTCGTTTGGAGCGATGAAGATCGTGCATTGGTGGAAAAAGAAATACTTTGGGGTATGTCGTGAACTGTGGAGAAGCCAGTAAACAAATTATAAAACAATTTTCGAAAACGTTTTGTGCTGAAGTAAGGAAACGGTGGATAGTTTGTGCCAGAAGAAAGAATTATTATTTAGCGAAGAACGCTGAATTGTTGAATGAGTAATTAACGTTACCTGAAATATCGTAAATGCTAGTATTCAGGAATCACCCCCGAACTGTGTCAAGAGCTAGATCAAGTAGAGGGAGTCCTTCAAAAGAATTCAGTGAATCTAGTGATACAACAAAGAGGCGAAAACTCGCACCTTTTCTGGGAAGTTCAAACTGCGAAGAAGTAATCTTTGCGTGTTCAGTTGTATTGCCTTCTGAAGGAAAGTGGGATGCAGCCCATATTGTGAAACAACTTTCCGACTTTTCTTCACAAAGGGCGACTAGAATGAAGAAGGCATTAGACATTAGGAAGAAAGGAAAAAACATTTGTTTACAAGCTTTGAGAAGGCGGCGGCTTAGTTTTGTATGTAGATGCTAATCTTACCATGCTAATTTGCGATCAGACAAGTGCTAATGTTGATGTGTATCCGCCATACGATACTCTAATTAGAGCAAATCAGGGCCTGCTATCCTCAAGAAGAAAATATGTCACCATCAGAAATATAAGCTGAAATTTCGCTACAAGCTTTACTGGGATCAGAGAAATCAGCGACTTGTGTATGTGCATTATGAAGTTTTAAAGGGGGCAGTACTAAGAGGTGAAACATTTGCTCGTGTAACAGTTCTGTTTAAGCAGGACATGCTTTGTACAAACAGAAGTTTATGGAAGGTGAATTTAGTGATGAGTTTTTTTTTTTTTTTTTTTTTTTTTTTTTGTGGTCTCGGTAGTATATTAATGACAGTAAATGCTTCATCTTCAGAACCAGATATGATATTACGGTAAAATCCACGCCCATCATCAACGGGATATTGTCGACCAGTGAAGCTCCTACTTAAAAAGAGAGACTGCTCACGTGCTTAGTTAACTTGAGAGAAAATTCGAAAGATGGACGATAAAATCAGAGTACTTCAACTCACTAAAGTTCTAATAGACCGACCCACATTGATACCTCTTCTCACTTCGGTACTCCGCGAGGAACGGGCTGCCATTCCTCAGGAAAACCTTCGCTACCTGATTGCAAGTTTGCCCGCGAGAGTGCAGTCTGTCATCAACGTGGGCGGCCGAAACTTGAACTTCAATTTCAGGTGGATGTCCGGATAGTTTTGAACACACAGTGTACATGCTCTTTGTAAATATTATACATACTATCCATTATGAATCGTGTATATTGTAAACAATGTACATTAATAAAAGAAGTGGTTTTAAATCGTTTTGTATTATGTATCGTACATAAGGAGCCTCGAAAATATATGAAAACTTACTTCTGATGATAATGCAGCAACGCCACTATCAGTATTATGCCACTTACAGTGTAATTTTTATCAGTGAAGGACTTTTCTACCTTGACAATATTTCTACATTCCTTCCTTTTCTATTTTCTAAGTAATAAAGCCATTTACTGTTCTACTTTTTGCATGACTTTTCCGTACTTCGTACATAATCTTTAAGTGATCACGAAATATTTGGACTTTACTTGTAACACAAGTAGTACGTAAATATAAATGTGTTCAAAAGTGAGTCATAGTGATGAAGGTCTGTAATAGTAATTAGTTTTATCGTTCATCAGCCATTCAATAAAACAGCGTTTTTAAACAAAACTCAAACATGGGAAAGCCATGTTGTTTCCTGTCTGAAAATCTTTCCTACAACAGAATAGTCACTTCAGTTAGTTGTCCTTTTCTTAATTATGCTACATCAGCAATGTATAACCTCATGAACAATAAATAAGTAAGCTATTTATACCCTGAGTTGTAATGTGAAATAGTTATGTTATTCGTCCTCTCTATTAAATAACGTGAACATTTGTCTGCATTATTTGTTGTTGTCTTTGATTTGCAGGTGATGGTATATATGCTGTCCATGTGGGCTGAAACCGTCATAAAATATGGTTAATCTACTGAAGTGTGACTTCCTTTGTTCATTTCGGCTATAGTAGGAATGAACGTTTGCTTCTTCTTTTTAATTCTTTATGTGACAATGTAGTTTACATATGTATAGTGAAGGAAAATAGTAACTTTGAAATTGTTAAGCATCTGTTTACAAATACCTTTGAGTTCAAGCCCCATCATAATTTATACAGCTTATTTCTATTTTCAGAATGGAACAGAGCCACGTGTCAAAGAATTGAAAACAACAACATAATAAACACTTGTAATATTACGGAAGCGCTCTGTTGTAAGACATGCTAATTAAAGCCGTGCGGTCTACGGCGGTAGGCCAACGACTCGAAGGTCCCTGGGTTCGAGTCCCGGCATGGGTGTGGATTTTTAATAGCTAAAGGGCGAATCGTGACGGGCCGAAGTTCAAAGTTACTAGACTGGCCCATATAAAAATAAAGTTTACCAGGTTTTACATGCTAGTTTAAAATTATATTATTTAATATTCTCGATGACCTATAGAGAACAGTGAGATCGTTTCCATGTGCCTTCTTTATCTATTTTATCTTTTTGTTTATTATTATTATGATTATCGCTGAATGTTTTCACTTATTTAGACTTATTTCTACCTTGATAGTGATTCCCAAAATGGTTCGTTATATTAATATTAATGCGTAAATATCTAGGAGGGAACATGAATCTAGAAAGAAGTAGTAAACGTGGCTTTTCAAATGCTGTAACTAAATAAGAAAATCAATGTGCAGCATGTATATTTAAATGTGTAAAGTTAAAACTAGTCGTGTATGTAGCTGAATACAAAGTGAATAACGTGAACCTTTTATTTTAGGGATTCCCGACGAAGTAGAAGGAGAAGAAGAAGAAGCGGAGGCCGTAGTACTTCGCCCAATCGATCCAGAGATTGGAGAAGAAGCGAGAGTCCGCCGTATCATAGTCCTTTAAGCTCTCCAGAACGAGAACGAAAACGGAGAAGACATGATAGGCGATCGAGATCTCGAAGTTGGTCGATGTCATGGGATCGCTATTCCCGAAGTCCACTGGGTTCTGAGAGGTGGCGATGGCGACGTCGGAGCGTCAGTGACAGAGATTCCCTGTCACCGGAAAAGGGCGACCGGAGAAGAAGTTCAAAGTCTATAGACAGGCGTGGGCGATCGTCACGACGTTCGGGATCAAGAGAACGAAGTGAGAAGAGAGCGTCTCTTGAAGGCAGTCAGAAGAGGAAGTCGCTGTCGAGAGAACCAAATGAAAAGTTGAAGAAATTGGAGATAGAAGACGATACAGAGTTATCAAGAATTAAAAGTTATAAAGTTACTGTAAGTATTATGTAATTAAACGTATATTTCATGTTTTGCTATAAATTGAAACTGTCCTTAATGTAAAGCCTGGAAAAGGACGAGAGAAGTATTGGTAAAATTAGTATTTTGGTAAATACTTATGACATTACAAAGTGAACGATCAAGAATTGTCAAGCTCATCATCAGAACGAAGATGATTCTTTAATATACATGCCAATTCAAATAAGTAGATGAAGGTAGTTATATGATAGACTGTAGTTGACTACCCACGTTCGAATAGGAACAGAGCCGGGCGTACTAGTTCCGTGAAAGAATCTTTGCCTCGTAATCAGTATGACGAGAGTTTCTAGATCCGCCATCCTGACTGAGGTCTTTACTCTTATACTGTAGTCCAGGCTTTTTAAGGGAGGTCCCTTTAGACCGTAAGTTCTTTTAAAACAAAAATCCTCTAAAGGTTCCTCTTTTTCTCTTTCAAATTCTAAACTTTTTATCAGATGAGTAATTCTAAGAATTTTCTCCACCAGTCAGTGCTGCAGGCTAACTGGTATTTACCAAGCCTTCTAACAGCTCACCGTAGTATCAGTATCTTTATTTTAATAACCCTTTCTTACGTTGTGATCTGTTATTTCTGTACTTCTAAGTAATCTGTATACTGTATATACAGTGTTATTAACTACTGAAACGAGATGATGGTAGATCTTATCAAAGCCATTATTATTATTATTATTTTTTTTAATTTGGGTTACTAATGTGATAAGGTATTGGCCCAAACGTACAAATGAACGTGCACCTTTTGTTTAGGTGCACAGATATATTCAAAACGTAAAATGCCACGTACTCCCACATTTCCAATTTGTGTATTATTGTTTCCTCCAGGCCTCACTCAGCACGGTGATCTTCCTCAGGAGGATGAAGGCAAATAAAATGTAAAACAGTACAGGTAAAAAATGGATGGTTCTCCCCTTGATTTTACAAAACTCTTGTAAAAGTTTCATAGAAATTTTAAAGGGTAAGTGTCATGTTACGTTTTGAATAGTAGGCTTGATAATAATTGGTGGAAAACTCTCTCTCATATCAAACATGCTTTGGCCTGCCTGAGTAGCAAGTAAATTAGTTTTTTTTTTATGAAAATCATATATACAAACAAATTGCATCATAACTATAATCGATGCTAGATTACTGTCGCCATCTTGGTATTGACGACCTTGGTATTGTATTACACTGAATAAGAGCCAGATTTCAGTGTAGGGTAAGACTTCGATCGAGAGAAATCTGAAAGCAGTGGTTTAGCATGTAAAATCTTATCTAGTGACATTACGAACGCACTTTACTACCAATCGATAGGCCTATGTACTTAGTTTCTAAAATGAAAAAATAAGAGGCCAAATTGATGACTTAGGCCCTTTAAAATAATCGATTTATCTATGTATCATTTATTTACTCTATTAATTTAGATTATTAATTTTACTTTTTTTTTATGTTGCTACACCACTCTAAAAGTCCTGTAAAGTAACACCAGGTGTTTGCATTTGGTATCTTGAAATACGGTCGGATTTTCAATCTTGCCTATTACATCTCAAGAGGATAGGGTAAAAGTGTGTGGCCCTACAAGCACTTATAACTTTTTTAATTAGTTTTTCGAAGATTAGCCTGTTGATGTAAGTGTAAAATGTTTCATGCAGACACCCTTCCTTGCTACTCGTACGCGACTGTGTACACTGGGGGTCTTCAATTGGCGGACTCCCATCCGAATCTGGACCTGAAACCTCCATAGTTTAATACGAATTTGAATTTATTTATAGCCTATTGGCATCTATGACTCACACCGGGTTTGCTACGATGTTAAGAGTAATGTGTGAATGTATTATATGTACACACGTCACTAGTTGACATGAAAAAGGGAGGGGGAACGTAATGTGAATTCATGCTTATTTACGCCGTGTGTACTTTTTAATCTTGTAATTATTCCACAAAATTATACGAAGTAACCAATAACCGTACTTTCTTTTGATCCTGTTTCAATTTATTTATGGCCTTTAGCTATTAGTGGCTCGAGCCGGGATAGGGTAGGGGGAGGAGTCGGCTGGGGCCTAAGTTGAAGATACCATCCCGGAATTTGCAGGATGGGACAGAGGAAAAGCGTCAGTCAGGATGGTCGCCGGTGGTATATAACCCAGGACCTCCCGAATGTGAATTTAGCTACGGCTCTTGGTCTTACTGTGCTGTCGTACTCGTAGTCGACTAAGTATCTGGACTGCCAAGGTGCTGCATATAATTTATTCCTAATTTTAAATTCAGCATGGACGAACGCTTCCGTGGAACATATTTCTTAAGATTAAGAATGATAATAAGTAGAACTGAAATGTTTAATTTTTAAGCGAAATCTCTGATACATGAATTGTTAAGGAAAATGCACTTAAGTGACTCCCATAGAATATGCAGCCATAGCATCTTGTATCCTTAAAATTAAATGAAGGCACCAAATACAAAGTTTAAAGAACTTAGGAATGGTATGGGTTGACAATAAAGTTAAAGTGATCAACACCCTAAACAAGCTTTAGCTTCTAAGGGCGGAACCAACGGTTTTTGTGAAATGAATTCCAAAGCACTCACTTCGATTAATGGGTTCTCAACGAATTTGAAAGTAGGTAAGCAGGCATGACTAAAAGAAGCCGTATAGGACTAGGGTTACCGAAAATGTCAGCGATGTAAAAAAGGAACTCCCGTTACATATCTTCCTCATCTTACAGTTGTGCAGATTAAGTAATATTAAAAACGACAGGTTCTATGCAAGAAAGAACGGCATATGAAAGTTATTGTAATAAACAACCATCTTTGAACCAGGATCAGAGATTGTTAAATGAGGTTTGGTTATTTTTCTTTAAATAAAACGCACCAACACTTCCTTTATTCCTTTCACATTATTTCAGATATATTTTCTTTCGTACCTTCAATTACATTTCAGAACAGCCGAGCTCTAGTTATTATATTGTTAATAGTTCAGTGTAAAATTATTTTCAAACTTTATTAATAAATAAAAATAATGTCTCCGATTTTGTAATTTATACAGAAATTAAGGTATTTTAGTGAACGTGTTATATTTTCGTTTCTTCATAGTCGCCTCCCTTCGCCACACATTTCTTCCAGCGATGAATGGACTTCTTAGGAGCCGCCGTGAAGGAATTGACCATCTTGTGTCTTCATCTCTTTCCAAGACTTTGTTGGTTCCAAATTGCTGGCATCATAAACAGCTTGCATGCGTCAGTAAATTTTAATTAGAGTAAGGCATTCGGCATTGAGAAATTCAATCACAAATTGTTTAAACCACACTGTCAAATGGTCACTACATGCTTCCAATTTCAAGAGCTACAGCCTGATAATCTCTTCGTACAACTTCTTTTCACAAATTTAAAGAGAAGATGCCAGGAAAAGTGGGTGCTTGTAACGCTGCCATCTAGCATGTTGTTGTTGTTGTTTTTTTCATTCAGGCCTACTATTTTAATTCATTCTTCATTGTTTCTTAATTTTGACAATTGTTGTTATACTTTACAGGAGTTATCTTTTGTTTTCCAGTTTCATTTAAATTTGATTTTATGGGTTAAGCACACAGATGTGCTCTAAGCCCTTTACAGGTCGAAAGGATATGCTCCCTCGGCGATTATTATTCTTAGGGAAAGGATGGAGAAGGTAGCAAAAGGGAAACCATTCCAGAATTCGCCTGGTGAAACTGAGGAGAACTCTGGAAAACTTCAGTCATGATGGCCGGCAGCGGGGTTCGAACCCGTGTGCCTCCCAGTGTCTATGTCCACTTTACAGTAATTGCATTTCTGGATTTCATTCTCAAGTGGAAGACCATCGGACTTTTTTTTCTTAAGTGTTTGTGCTGTTGTAATTTAATAAACACTTAGTTCTTAGAGTAAAATGTCTTTTAACCTTGTTCATTTTATTTGTAGGTATTCAAGGGGAAAATATTTAGCAAAGATTACATTTTATCGGAGCTTCGTGAACTAGCCCCTTTCGATGCAATTGGAGTAAGTATGTAACATCTATATTCTGTACATTTATCTAAGTTTAGATAACCTTAAGTCTTATCGCGGTAATATGTTATTCAATTTTTTTAATAACATTGTATTAGAAGTATATGTTTTTGAAACAACATTTTCAAGGTTTTTGTTTCGTCAGACCAAGCTTTTCCGACATGAAATTTTTGTTTCCTTTATCAATGGCCTTTGGTTGCTCTAGTTTCTTTAGAGATCTTCCTTTGACACCCAGTAAAGTATACTGAAATTCATTTTCCTTTAATCTACTGTCTGTCCCCGTGCTTAGTAAATACCTGATATTACCGTTTCGCAATTATTTGAAGCAAGTACCAGCTGCATTCCACTAGATCGGCGAGCGATCTAAGGCACTTGTTTAAATTAATAATGATGTTTGGAGGTGTGGCCAGGGATGATACGATTCTCTGGATAACGAACTCAAAACGTTCCACATATTAACTGAAGAGGAAAACAGTATCGAACTCTATTCGTGTCACCTTACGGCGGCGAGGTATGCTAAAACCTAAAGTAATCGTTATTCCAATTTAACCGTTATTACTTGAACCAGAAGCAGTAGCAGAAGTGCTCTTAAAAAGTACTGGATATGCTTAAAGTTGTTGGAGCGACATTTAGATTATTTGTGTTTACTAAGTAATCTAATACAGCACAATCCGGTGACCAAACATCAGAAATGTAGAAGAACTTGTGCTGCTTCTTGGTGTCGAATTACTGATAGATATGAAAGAACAATTGCCTTTTTTTCGTTTCCCAAAAGACAAAGATAAGGGGACTATAAATTCAGCAAGTGCTGATGGTAGATAATATTGTCATCTGTTAAGACTAGCAGTAAGGTGAAAGGAGATTGACTGATGCATGTAGTTTTCATAACGGCCACTAGATGTCACTAGCATGCAATGATGGCTCTTAGTTCAAACTGTTGTCACTAATTCAACTTGGCTCTCCATTTATAATACAGTATCTCTTCCTCCGTGGTGTGAATTCGAATGATATCTCTACTTCGAAGCATTATATGACAATGCTATATAACGTTATTATTTACCTTTATTTTTTCTATTTTGGCATTTTCTTTAAACTGTTTTATTGTTGGTGAACGGTGCAATTAGTTTTCTGCAGCCGTAGGTAAGAAATTAGTCATACTGATGCGAGATAAGGAAATGCAGTGGATTTATATGGTGACAGCTGGCAGGAGAATTTGTTATGTTTCGTACACCTTTGTTAAGCAATCTTTATGACGAAGTTCATTAAACTTTTGAAGGTGGTGTAATTAATGCTCTTATCGATCAGTTACGTTCTGTTTATTGTAACTTTTATTTCGTATTCAAGTGCATTTGTTTCTTGAGTTACTAACGTCATAGAGTCTTTAGCAGGTAATCTTTATCGGATGGAAGGCAGTGGCAAAATACTATCGGTTCAACTTGCTCAAGGACCTTCGGATCTTAGATCTGTCTTCGGACAGAATAGTTGTCATCATCAAACAATTTTGTGGGCTTGGAAGAGAGGGTTTTCGTTTAAGTGTGCTCCAGACCAATGCGTTCAGTGTACCCCACGGGTTTGAACTCTGGACTAATCGTACACAAGGACACACACTTACTGTACATTTGGTTTCTCTTAGTCAGTGCAGAAAGAAGATATAGTTAATTCCAATCAAGGGAACTCTTACCAGAGCGAGTATCGAAAATTAAAATACAGTTCACTTCATAGTTTAAAGAAGAATTTGGGAGATAATAATTGATGGTGGGTGTATTTTAAGGCGTAATGCATGTAACAGACTATGTCATTGCTGGAGCGTGACCTTAGGCGTAAATACATTACCATCTTTGTAAGCGTTGGAATTCTGGGTAAATTGCTACCAATAGTCAAAACAGGTTGAGTGAAAGTTGGTTAGTGTATTATGACTAGAGTGGATAGGAATCATTGTCACTTCTGCGGATTAAACTACCCTGAGGTACACACAAAATCTTTTATATATTTTTATTATAGGTTTTTCAACTGATTTTCGGTCTATAATAATGAACTTGAAGGAAACACGCATTGGTTTGCTGAACGCAAGCATATAAAATTAATAGTAAGAAATAAAAGATATTAAGTACGTATTTTAATTGTAATTGCGTCATGTATGTAAAATCCATCCTGTATTTTATTATTATATTCTTTCTCTTTCTCTCTTTTGTAGTATCAGACTATAGATAAAGATGCTGTGTTCTATATTGATGAACCCAAAGCAGCGAAAATCTTAATGTCTAAGACAGAAGTTTTCACATCAGATGATGTGAAGGTAAGTTGCCTATTTTCTTTACCATTGAAACGATGCACAGTATTGTTGGACGCTGTCTGTGTTGGTTTCTTTATTCCTGAGTGTCAACAATATGACTAGTTTCTGTGCGTGTAGGTTAGTGATTCTCATACGGTATGCCAGTAGAGTTTGGAAGAAGATCGATAAGAAGCGAGATAAAGCGCAAGTGTGTTGATAGCATACTGTAATAACTTAGTATCTTGCTCGTAATTACGTAGATGTGGTGAATTTGGTAAGAATGAAAATCGCTGAAATGGTGTGTTCCTTCTTTTAGCTCCCTTGATAGCATAGCTGTACAAGAAGGGCTCTTATAATGCCGCTCAGTCCATCCATCCGTGTCCAAAAGATAAATCTCAGGAACTAAGTGAAGAGAGGTGGTTGGTGTCGTTGGAAAGGTCTTGGCTATATTATCTCAGTGCTTTCAGAACCGTCTTGATAGGTGCAGCGGGTCAGTGTTGCCAACCCGTTAAAAATGACTTATGTTTCGTTAGACCTCTCTGTGCAAAAATTGCCATAATACACATTATTCGACACAATAGAAAAACACTATGGATATCTCTGTCCCCAAGCACCCCAGTTGGCAGCGTTGCCAACCTATTTTCTATGAAAATCAATTTTCAAATTGCTTCCATTACGTTAGACGTAGCAGTACCAAACTTCGCATAAACATTATTCGATACAATAGAGAAAATGTTGTGGGTGTTACCGTCCCCAAGCACCCCACCTGTCAGTGTTGACATCCAATTTTACAATGTACTTCCATTCCGTTAGATGTATCTGCACCAAACTTGGCATAAACATTACATTATTCGACACAGTAGAATTGAATAGTCCTGTGGGTTTTTCCGTTCCTCTGCACTGGAGTTGTCGATGTTTCCAATCTATCTTATTAAAATGAATGTGTGTCTGAGGTGCTGTCAAGTGACCGTCAGGAGCCTTGCCGCTTGTTAGTAGAATTTCAGCGCTCACTTGTCTTTTCATTGTTTAAGTTGAAGTTTTCTTCACGTGTTAAATATTTCTTAGTATAGCAATTCAAGCAGAATAGCAAATTATCCACACTTGTTTTCGAGTCTTTTAACTGTTCCTTTATGTTCGTCTGAGCACGAAATGTCGTTTTTTTTATTGACTTCATACTTCTGACACCAGTGATTACAATATCTTGCTACGAGCCACCTTAAATGAGGATTGCATAGATTTTCCGCAGTGTTATCTGGTAGATGGCAGGATCGATTTCGCCAAGACATCGTTCCTTAATCACTTGTTGTTATTATTATTGTTATTGTTATTATTATTAACATAATTGTTGATTAGTATATTCTTTTCCTTGTAGTTGAAACTAGAAGTTGTGAAAGATGAGGGCGAGATCACGATACCAGATAGCCAATTTCGCAATAAGGTCAAGACTATTATTATGAGACGATATGATCCCGAGAGGAACTTATTGGATTTGTCAAAGTTCTACAGAGATCAAGGTGAGTCAGTATCTGATGTAAATATTTAAATAAGATCTTGAGATTCGTTACTAAGATATTAAAGCAAGGCTCAGTGATGATATTTCTAAATAATTAATTGAGATAAATATAATTATGATACGTTATCAATGTTTTACACAAAGATATTTTGTGAGATAAAAATTTAAAATACACGGCACGACCAACGGCTAGTTCACAGACTAATCTTTCTGTGTATTTTTCAATGGTTACCTCACACGAGGTCTTTTTGTAAAGCATTCTTTGACAATTGCACGATACCAGCAGACACACAGAAAGATGGCCGTGCCATTGCGGTACAATGGTACAATACCCATCCGATGACCGGGAGATTCGGGTTCGATTCCCGGATACGGTAACAGCCAATTTGACTTTTATTTTTTGAATGTAACTAATGTCGGTTTCGAAATTGTCTGGACCATTTCAATGCCACTTTGAGGTAGATGTTTTTATAACTTGTGTGGAAGCGAATTGCTGATAACACAAAAAGAATTGCGTATGGCTGTACGACTTCTCTCATGTGCATGCTTACGGGAATGGATTCACTGTCTTACAAAACATTTGTTTTATTCTTATCTATATGACATCAGTGGTTTAGTAATCTTAAAATGTGTTTATGTACTTTTGACCACTGTTTAGAGGTAATGATTGTTTCGCAGACTAATGAGCCTCCGTCTTCTGGGAGAAAACTGTGATTAAAACCTGTGAGTGAAGTTGTTAGTTGCCATGGACGTTATAGAGAAAATCGTAAGAATGTAACTAAAAAAAAAAAAAGGCCTAAGAACCAATGAGAATTGGCGTTGTTTAAAAAAAAAAATCAAAAGTGAAGTTCAGAAAACCAAAACCAATGTCGAAAAGAACAGTAACCGTTGCCAGAGTCTGAGATCAAGTGATCGAGAGAACTGCCTATGCTGAGATCCCTGGTTTAGTTTACTTGCCTTGCTAGCAATGCCCTTTTAGGTCCTTTGATGGCATAGCGCAAGCTGTTGCTAACAAGGGACCTTATATTTCCCCTTAGTCCGTCTGTCCGTGTCAAAAAGTAAGCTCAGCGAGTTCTCAGACTAACGGTAGGTGACACTGTGGGTTAGTAACATGCTACTTTAAGCGGAACTCATTGCACTGTGACTTCATCACATTATATATTTTAATT
Organism: Lepisma saccharinum; assembly: GCA_022664845.1. Lineage (NCBI taxonomy): Eukaryota > Metazoa > Arthropoda > Insecta > Zygentoma > Lepismatidae > Lepisma > Lepisma saccharinum. The sequence continues at coordinate 38,807 of JAGDQP010007518.1, read as the reverse complement.
TTAACGGGACTGTCCAATTTTATGGAAAATAATTAAAACGAAAGAACAAATTTATAAATTGAGAAAGGCACTGTTTAAAAAAATTAATTTAATTTCAAACAAAAAGCAAGGAAAAAGAAATAGTTATTATTGTTGTGACTGTGTTTTGGATACAAATTTATAAAGTTATAACATAAAACAAACTATGAATTATTACCACTTTGTCCGTCTGTCCGTGTCAAAAAATTATATCTCATGAACCACATAGTTGTGAGTCGTTAGAAACAATCTCGGAGCCGGAAGAACCGTCTTCATCGGTGCAGTGCGTCCCGAGATTGCGAGTGTATCCAAGTCTTACAATGTTGTCCTATTGCAGGACGCGTGTGAGTTGTGATCAGTAATAAATCTGTCAACTCATGACAGGTATGATTTTGTTCCACAGCGATAGGAAAGGCTGGTAGATTCAGACTTTGCCGACCCTCAGGTTGGCCAAGTGGTTAGCACGCTCGCTTTGTGTGCGTGTACTCACGAGTTGAAATCCCATGGGGGTCTATTGAACGCAGTGGTTCAGAGCCCACCTTACCAAAAACTGTAGGTCCCGTTTTTAGAAGCTCACGAGCTCATTTTGGTCGTTAATAAAAATTCACTTACTCGAGTCTTGCTCACACTGACCTTGGTACCTAGAATGGAAACTGTGGGTGTAACCTTCCCTTCTCTTTATGCAACATTGTGTCTCCAAAGAAAGGCATGCCTCAAACCTATAAAGGAATTAGGTGATATACAATGAATGCACAACCTATTAATGAAATGACATAAATAATTATCTGCAGGCATTTAAATCACGAAATTAAAGTGTTTCACCGTCAAAATGCTGCTGTCAGCAGTGGTCTTAGGGATAATCTCACTATATTGTGGAGACACGACGAGTTTACTCTCAGTGATCAGAAGGGGTGGCTTTTTATTCCCCTCTTCCTCACATAAAGGTACCTCAAGACATTACTTAACTGGCCCCTTGTAAACTCAGTTGCTTGTCTGTCTGTGCAGTACATAATTTCCTATCTGTATTCAGACTTTCTGTCGACGATTATTCGATGAAACACGAGGTTAAACCTTTTATTTACTTGGAAAATGCTAGATGGTGACACTTGACGTTGATAAATATTGTGAGATACAAGAAGTTTTCCTGATATCTTAACAGTAATGCAATTTTTCTCCCTTTCTTTTTGTACATTCATTCTGTGGTATTTCAAGATTTAAGAAGTATGAGAAGTCATGTTGTTAAAAATATTGCCAAATTAAATTGGTGTAAATTTTCCTTCTTTTCAGACCTGATTGATGCAGTGTTTTTTCCTTTGTATCAGTCGTATCACATAGAGTGTGTGATCTCAACCATAGTTGAAAACATCTCTGGACTGAGAGCGTTGAACATCAGTGGCAATTTGTTGAAAAGTTTGGGATATTTCAGCGAGCTTCTGAAAAGAATGCCCAATTTAGAAGTGATAGATGCAAGTACGAACGAGGTACGTTTTATTGTTCCAGTATTTTCCATTTTGAACAAATACTAATGTAAAGGCTTGTTGTTTATAATTTCACTGTTTTTCATGTGTTATACAAAGTTAACAAGCGTTAAGATTATGAGTGTAGTTCATTCCGTGTAGGCTTCTTTTTTATGTGAGACTTCTTGCTAAACTATACTTTATAGTAATGCAGATCTCACGAATTAGTGAAATGTATTTATAATTTCTTGTCGAAATTTTTCAACAAACCATGTACTATAAAATAATAAGTTGTCACTTCCAAAAAGAATACATGAAGTTGTCAGGATAACTAGAAGTCTTTCTTCCATTGTGCACTGATTTTATACCATTTATTCCGAAAGTTTTGAAATATGTCAGTTATTCTGATAGTTACTGTATTTCCTTGGCGCGCGCTCTTTCTGGGTGCTGTTGATTATAACATGCTATAGTGTAATAGATTAAGTACGGGGAAGGAGGTGTATATCAAAACAATATGAATGGTGTAAGCAGTAAGGATATGGAGATTATGAATGTTGTATACAGCACACAAGTATGGATAATGTAATCAGCACTGTTATTGCAATCACTTTGTTATACTTTGTCGCATTCTTTTTTTCTTTATCGTAGTGTTTTGTTTATAAGCGTAAAGACAGCGAGTAAAGAGGACGCGTGCATCATTTTCAGGTACTGTCACAAAATATCAACGTTCTTTTACATTAAGAGACATATACTTACGTCTCCAGTTTTAGAAATATTTTAAAATTACAGACAAATAATGAGGAACAACAGTATTTTGGAAAAAGGCGCCGATAATATGAATGCCTATCAAATTGTAACGTCCTAGGGCAGTCTTCCTCAGTCACACTGGGCAAATTCCATAATGACACCTTCAACATAGACCCTTCCCGAACCCTTTCCCCTCCCCTATCCCGGCCTGAGTCTTAAATGCCTAAAATTCAAAATTCGTAGAGCAGTGTTTTCCAACCTTTTAATACTCACGGACCGGCAAACTACAGAGAGAAAAAACATTCAAGAACTGGAAGATGCCAGTTAGTTAGAGGTTTATTTGACGTTCAAAAGATACCTGAACATATTCAGATTCTAGTTGTTTTAAAAGATAAATATAAACTTTATTATAAAGGAGTACTGCGGTTTTCTGCCCCTCAACCGATTTTAATGGAATTTTGCACGTAATATCTAGACCATATGAGAGTTCCAATAATCCAAATCCTATGTCCATACTACTTCCGATTATCATGGAAAGCACGTCCAAAATGACCACTTCCGGATTCTAATTTTTATAGTTTTGTTCAAAATAAATTCTGATATCTCCAGAATGGTTTAAGCTATCAAATCCAATAATGAGCATGTTACAGTGTAAACCAAAACACTATATCTTTAACCGTTTTGGAGATAAAAAATAATTTTCGTATGTAAACGTTCAGTTTTACTTACAAAACATGCACCTTTTCTAGGGAACTTTGTGTTGTTTAACCATCAGCCCCCACTAGTTACAAAACGATACTTCGCTCAAAGGATCTGCATGTTATGTAGAAGAACGTATTCCAAAATCATTTTGTAACTGATGGGGGCTGATGGTTAGAAGAAACATTTTATACTCTAAAGTTGAGTACCTCACGTGGAAGTATATGTTGGAAATTCAGCTAAATAAACCATCATATGTCTGAAAGTTCTTATGATATCCAAACCACATTTCGTGTGACTAGATTTTGTGTTCTTCTGTCTATCCCATCGTTCATTATTGACATTCTCTTGTAAACCATTAGTTTTCTGCATTTTTCTTGCGATCTATTTATCTGTAGACATGTCTCTCACAAGCGCGGGACGATAGACGTTGCAAATTTAACACGATACGGACGTAATCTATATTACCTAGATTATCATGTGTGTTGGGTATTACATGATCCAGAGCCTTCCACTGCTTAGCTCTGATATTTTCGGATCTGTGCTCCTAGAGTCAGCGAGATAAGCAGTAAATATTTTCTATTTCAAACACGGCTGAAGTTTTCAACTAGAAATTTTTATTGTGAAATGTTCATAATATCTGTACTCGTCACACAAAATGTGGTTTAGATATCACAAGAACTTTCAGGCATATGATGGTTTATTTAGTTGAAATTCAAACATTTACTTCCACGTGAGGTACTCAACTTTAGAGTATAAAATGTTTCTTCTAACCATCAGCCCCCATCAGTTACAAAATGGTTTTGGAATATGTTCTTCTACATGACATGGAGATTCTTTGAGCGAAGTATCGTTTTGTAACTAGTGGGGGCTCATGGTTAAACAACACAAAGTTCCCTAGAAAAGGTGCATTTTTTATAAGTAAAATTGAACGTTTACATAAGAAAATTAATTTTTATCTCCAAAACGGTTAAAGATATAGTGTTTTGGTTTAAACTGCAACATTCTCATGATATTAGTATTTTCCATACGAAATTTGGATTTGATAGCTTAAGCCATTCTGGAGATATCAGAATTTATTTTGAACAACACTATAAAAATTAGAATCCGGAAGTGGTCATTTTTCGACGTGCTTTCCATGATAACCGGAAGTAGTATGGACATAGGATTCTGATTATTGGAACTCTCAGATGTTCTAGATATTACGTGCAAAATTTCATTAAAATCGGTTGAGGGGCAGAAAACGGCCCTTATGCGCAGTACTCCTTTTGAACTGTCGAAACAAAATAAGTGTTAAATAATTAAATGCATTAATTTGCCGAGAACCTGTACAATGGTTTCGCGGACCGGCGATTGAAAACATTACTTAAGGAAAGAGAAACTAGCAAACTATGAAATAGCATCTTAAATATGTTTTTGTTTGCAAGGAAGTTGGTTAGTAGGGAATAATAGCTAAACTTTGTAATGCATGGATGTAAATTTCGTTTTTAAATGGAAGATAAATGTCGGGTTCAACACAAGGCACTCCAGGAAGGCATGGTTGGAGTTGTAGCATCGTAACAGATAATCAGGAACTGTGTGTGACTAGGAAATGTTTTGGTAAGCAAGACGATTCAGCCTTTTGTTAAACAACAGCCTTGTCTTCGACAAAGTGAACTCAACAACTATCTCAATAAAGGTGCTGAGTATTTCATCCATACTCGCCTGGGTTTCTTTGGAAATACTCCCCATATATGTAATATTCTATGGAAGTCTTACGTAGCGTTGTGATTTATTTTCTCAGTTGTAAATAATTTAAGGCAACAGATAGTGATGTATTTTAGTTTTTAAATTTCTTCTTTAATTATTTCGGACTCCTTATGATACAAGTGTGTTTGTACGAATAGAAAACTGCTTGCTTGACCATTTTCTAGGCCTAGAGGAAATGTATATGTTGTATTTCGATCTACAGATAGGAGACGTTGAGGCATTCAGGAGAACTAAGGGATGTCCAATCAAGACATTGGTACTTTGGGGAAACCCAATAAGCGAAAAGTTCAAAAGTCCTGCTGAATTTTTAAGGTAAGTTTCCTCAGGTTTCATTTTTATTTCCAAAATTTATTCAAAAGAAATGTTCACTTTCTTGCTGTTGTAGCCAAAATTAGAATTGAAAGTGTATCGACATGTTTAAAAAAAAATTAGCATTGCATTATTGTGTCAGTTGAAGTGTGCAGTTCGATTCGTTTAAAGAGTTTAATATTCTCAATTAAAAAAAATAGAAGTAACTTATTTTTAGTCGGGAAATGTAATTTTCTGTGTCCAAGAAATGTGTACAAATCAGTATTGTGATTCTGTTAGAGGTATGTCAGAATCCAGTGAATTACAAAGACAGTGTTCACTATGTCAAGTCATTTAAGAGGTGAGGCAGAGAACTATTTGATGTTTTTTTTTTAACTTTCCTTTATGGGCCAAACAGGTACCTGCAGCTCCAAGCCCATGTTCGAGTGATGATGTCCCGCGGCGAACACTTTTCCCGGTTAGGTAACAGTCAGAGACTTGGTTTATGTATCGTACTGGCTATTCCCTGAGGAAAATTAAGAGAAATCTGGAACCCTCAGTCAGCACTCGAAGTCCCAGACCACTGAAGCTACACATTATTGTCTTTTCTTAACTACGCAAAAATCGATTATGGAGGGATTTCGAGAAACAAGGGGTAAAGTTTTACACGCTATAAGAATAGCTGCAGAGAGAAAAGATACCAGAGACTATCATTTAATGAAAATCTACGCTTCTTTTCGGAATAAAAAAGATTTTAAACACTCCAGTTGAGGTCTCCGATCGTATTTTTTCTTTCCTTGAGAAACCCTTGTAAATTCAAACTGTGTGTCCGGTTCAGCAGGTCATGAAAACAGACATACACCAACATGTGAGCCACTGAACCCTTAACAAAGATTTAATTTAATTCAACGGAAGAAAACATCATGATGAGGTAATTCCAAAAGCTTTTCCGAGATAGAAAAAATAGACTTCCGTCGGTAACGGATATTTCTCTGATAGTTTATTATTATTATTTAAAAAATAAATAAATAAATAACCTCTGTGAATTGCTCAGGATTACGATCTAGAATCAATTTCTTTCTTATTATATTTGTTCCTTGTAGGGCGTTCGTGACTGGGTAGTTAGCTTTTAAGGACGAGATTACATATTTGTGGTGAAATCCGAACATTTTCATTGGGAATCTCACCTGGAAACTTTAAATTAGAATGCAGCGAGCATAGGGACTCAAACTTTTTCTTCTTCTTCTTCTTCCAAACTGGCACATGTCAAGTTTTGGCCAAAATCAAATTAACAACATGACAGTGTTTTTCTTTGTAGACACTTGTTCTGTAAAGTGTCTCCCCATGTCAAGAAACTGTTTAAAAAGTTAGGTTTTCTGAGTTTTGTCTCGAAGTTCTCGAAAGTTTGTTTCACCTACAAGTGCTGTTTCACAGAGAACGATTCATTTATTGTCACAGGTTAATAGCGGTATAGATGTGAACCCACCTTTTTTTAAAAATTGTATTTGAATTTTGACAGTAAAGCACTTCTCAGAGTTCTTATTGAATACCCTTAAGTGGTAGGTGTAATAGTAATGAGGAGGATATATCAGTCGTTAAGTCTTTACGTAGCAGTCGCTAGCCCACACCAATTACACTTAAAACAGAGCAGATGCCTGCTCTCAGAAATATAATTGTCAAGATGCCCCTGACTTACATACAGCCTCGACGAGGCGACACTTGACTTTCGGAGTACTAAGTGTGTTACCCACATGAGAGCACTTATTTGTCGTTTTGAATAAAAGAAGGGTAATTTAACGAAGCATAATTTACTTAATTTAGATTCCTCAGAACTTGAAACTCTGCTGTATCTTTTAAGGGCAAAGCAACAATATGTACATTGTTCTACAAACATAATTTTGAATTTGAATGTAATTTTTAAGGCCTTTAGGCAACTTCGGCTTAGGCCAAATGGATGATGATGGGATGATTGGTGGAATGAAGAAAGCGGGAGGAAACGGGAGAAGAACCCCCGTTGTCCACCACAAAGGCCACATAGCATGAGTAGGGATCAAACCGAGGACCCCAAACACCAGAGGTGAGCGCTCTACCATTGATTGTTTCTTGAATGCTACTGTATTAATAAATCATTATTAACAATCGTTTATGAAAAATTCCGTTTCCGCAGATGTAGTTAGCCTTCCCAAGCTGGCATCTACAGTCCCGCTATGTATTGAACACACTCTCAGAAGTCCGAAGGAACATTAGAAAAAGCCACTAAAAGATAAAACACAACACAATTGATCTAACATTCAACTTACTCATCAGTATGAACCCATAACATAGGTAACAACAGTAAGAACAGATATTCCAATTAGAACTTCCATAATGCGGATGACTGGATCCTTGATGCAGCAAGATAATAATAAATATACGCAAGGTCAAAGTGCTCTATAGTAGTGGCCTAACTGTCGGGAGTAGTTTTCAGGTTTTTACTCTGGTGTTGTATCTTAACTTTAAATAGTGTTAACTAAAGTAGAATAAGTTTCAAGTAATTTGATTGGGTATGTACCGTTCGTTATGTAAATTATCTTTTAACTTTCTTTTTTCAGGGAACTTAAGATATACTTTCCTAAGTTAGAATCGCTGGTGAGTTTTTTCTATTTTGTTTTTTAACTTTAACATACTAGCTGTATTATCATTAGGGCTCGGAAGTTTATGACCTAAAAAATTTCTAAATGTGACAAAGAACTAAAAAGGAGACTCCAAAATTTGAAAAAGTGACCTATAAAATAGGTTGTAAGTTACGAAAATGGAAATAAATTATTGTAGCACTCTTGATGCTTCCATGATCAAGAAGGTGTTTGATGCCTATTAAAAAACTCAGTGACTGAAGAAAGCCCACATTAGTCAAGATTATAGAAGAAAGCAACAAGAAAACCCAGCTATTTTCTTTTAAGATTCATCAATTGAGTTAAATAAAATGGTACATATTAATTGCTGTAAAGGGTTATGACTATTTGTTGTCGAAAGTCGGTGCCTTTCAAAGAAGCAATATTGATTCAAATATAATTAACACAGCGGTTAATTTAAAACAAGTGAGGAGAAGCCCACTCGGGGGACTGCACATATGCTACTGCCAGGCTTCAGCAGCAAACGTCCGATCTAGATTATCTATGTGTCACGCTTACCTTCAACATAGTACACTATCCTGCTCCCATCGTATCGTCTAACAGAATGGCGATTAAAAACACGACAAGTTTCGCCAATTGATGCATTGGCTTCCTCAGGTGAAAAAAAGTAGGTTAAAAAGTTGAGGGAATAAAAGAAGCCGTCCGCAGAGATGGCCTTCGTCAGTTTTCTTTGGAGGCGAAATAAAAAAATGGTAGTCCTGGGCGGAAACAAGGTAAGTGTCATGTTGCCACAGTGTGTTGCGAAGTGGAATACTGTTTCAACATTATGTAATACGCTAATTCTCGATACGATGGCAGCGAGGATGGTGTACCATGTTGAAGGTAAGCGTATTATTGGTTCTCGCCACGTAAACTTTCACTATATCTATGTAACGTTGGAAAAGTTTTTCCGAGGCTTTTCGCACGACACCTCAACCACTTTAGTAACCCTAGTGGCTCGTAAGTTTGAAATTTTGTCGACGGATGGATGGAAGGGCATAGATGATCTATGCAGCTTTGAACTCCTCTCTCCGTGACATTTCGCATAACACCTCTCGTGTCCCTAGTAATTCCTGAATTGAAAGTTGTCGACAGGCGGACGCACAGAGTGGTGAAATGAGACTTCCTAGCTGTTACTGCTGAAGTCTAAAAGTACGATTTACAAATTCTAAAATACGCTGAAGTCGATATTTAATAATACCAAATATTGCTGGGAGATCGAAACTCGATGCCCTGTCACTCTAGAGCAATTTTTCTCTGCACTTTCCAACATGTTACATCACACAGGATCTTTGTACAAAGGAAATTAACACCGAATAATGTTATTCTGAAATTTGAAGGGGGTTTCATGCAAAATATTTGTAGTTAGTAGGTACGTTTCCGTGTTGTCTAGGGTCGTGGTGGCTCAGTGGTAGAGCACACACCTCTTGTGCGACGGGTCCTTGAGTCGATCCTGGTTTGTGCCAGGTTGCTTAGTGGTGGACAAAGACCGTGTGCGTGGGTTTTCTTGAGGTTCTTCAGTTTCTTCCCACATGCTTCATTCCACCAATTCCCCCATCATCGTCCATTCGGCGTGAGCCAAAGTTGCTTAAAGGTCTTAAATATCGTGTTCTCTACATAAATTGAAATGTTTTTACTGTTTTGCATTAAACGAAAAACAGTTTAGCATCTGATAGATTTTATGAAATGTGTATGTGTTAAAGAGAACTTGGCAATTACACTCTCAGAAAGTAAACTATATTTCATCAAGTTCAGAACCCTAATAACCACAGTTACATTTTTTGTAAGTATGGTAAATTGTAAGAATAGGAGAAAAATACTTCTAAAACGTACTGTTGGGATCGCTAAGAGGGAGGGTAAGTGTAGAGCAAAGACCTATATGCAGGTATTATATTTATAAAATAAAACTTGTATCGAGTTGTTCCTAAGTGTGGCAAAATACAAAACTAGCAGTGAGTCTCTTGAGATATTTGATTATCGTTCTTCCGTTGGTGATTTTAGCACTTATGACGTCTAATTTCGATATTAACTCTTATGACAGGGAATAATAAAATTATGGAAAAATGTTGACTGGACTTTAATATAATACGTTAACTTGACATTATTTGATGGTATTCCTGCAATATAAATGAGCAGATTTTAACTGAAGGTGGCTGATACCGAAGCTGTTTGAAGTACCACTGGGCTTCCTCGACCCATTTGATTTTGACTTATAAATATTATGTTGTCTGGTGCCGAGTTTTTTTCTTTCAAAATCAAAGTTAACATTTTTGCACTGAATGTATTAGGTGAAGAATGTATTTGCTATTTTGTAGCACGTATTTTGTAATTTTTCTGGTAGTTTAATGTTTTGTCGTTGTTGTAGTATTTGGTTTCTCATGTAAAATTTTTCAAGGTGTAAACTAGGCTCTTAATCTTCAATTTCTTCCATTAAGAATGCGATCGCACACACCAACGAAACGCTGCAATTTGGTGTAGACTGAAGATGCGTCAGCTTCGGACCCTGCTTTCTGTATTTATGGTTCGGTTATTGGACAGAAGTTGCAGAAATACATTCTTGATTATTCACTTTGCGGAACCGCGGTGGAATTGGTAGCCTAATTGAATTCGTTTTACCTGAAATAAAATATACGTGAGCGCTTATGGTACTGAGATTGAAGCTAGTAAAGTTTTTTTTTCCCCCAAAAAAATACACAGAACAATGTATTTTAGTAGGTTTATCATATTACGAAAATAATAATAATAATAATAGTGTTATTATTATTTTATTTATTTATTTATCTATTAAGCTTGTTGAACTGTCCAGTGTTTTTCTTCAGATGATTTTAGAACTATTTCTTAAACCTGATGCAGTTTTTAAAGGTTTTACTCAGAGCTCATCTCCACCGTTTTCGATGTTAGAAAATTATGAAAATCTGAAAGGCATTTAATTTTGAAAAGTGGGTAAATTAGTGGTTATGGAACTGTATGGCATGAGATAAGTGTTTTATAGAATTCACTTTACTCTGTCATATTTAAGTGACTGGTCTATTACCCATAATTTCCTGACAATCAAATATCAAAGCTAAAAATGAATTCTTTCAAACAATTCACGTTATAGAGTTGCGTACTTTCGAAACTGTTGTTTTCGTTACCCGCTCCTACCCAGGCAGTCGTGGGTAATCGGAAGTTTGTTGTAGTAAAGAATTCTTTGTTAATTCCATGAAACACAGCATGATTTTTCTCCCATGGAAACCAAAATAAGGATACCAGAACTATATGACGCACCTTTCTTTCTGCAAGACTTTTCGTTTTATGTTTACGTTATTGTAAACACTTTTTCTTTCTTTCTTTCTTTCTTTTTTTACTTTGCACATCAAAAAGATTCGCCTAGGGGTGTTTCGCACCCAAAAAAGAGTTCATAAGGCGTATGGCGTGTGTAAGAATATGTCGGACTGATGGGCATTATTATGGACTTTTTCGTACTCGTCGATTAGTAATGTGTAGCACAATGTGTTCTACTGGAGCAGAGCTCTCATATTTAAAGGCCTCAATCGTTATGGCGACTACATGGGAAAATGTGATCATCTTGCTATGCAGTGTACACTGTGTTATTCCAAAATAAATTTTGTTTTTGAAGTAGTAACCCTTGTCAACTGTGTTTCGGTGGTGGGGGATATGCCCCATGCAGTTTAAAGTAATTTATTGCGAGTTCTGCAACGTCTTCATCTTTAGTAGCAAAACCGTCTACCGAAATGCGCTGCATATGTTAGGCCGAAGTTTCCCTTTGTCAATTTAGGAATCGTTTTAGGAATTGATCTATCGGACGGCATCATCTTCATAAACGGGTGGGCAGGGCTCGGTTTCAAATGTAACATGTTAGTCGTTAGTGATTTGTTACAGTTACAAATCGTGACCGGAGCGATCGAGTGGATTTTAAAGCTGCTTCTCCCGTCCTTAGTTCGATTTCTCGGAGGTTCCTTTTTTTTTCCATTGCAGTGTAGCAGACTGGAAATTGCTTATCGACTGTAACTGCCATTTGCAGTTGCTAATTAAACTTATGTATGAAAGTTATTAATTTATGTATCTTTGTAATGTATTACATACTAACTTTACTTTAGTGTTCCAACAGTGTTAGTTTTATATAATTTATTGTCCTTGTCGATATTTAGTTAGAATATTAGATTTGTCTTGTATGGTACTTTTCGTGTATCTAATTTAAAGTATTCTCTTTCGATGTACTTCTATATATTCCTAGTTTTTATGTGTGTTATAGTTTGGTACGACTTGAGTTTTGCATGTAATTCCAAGTTTTAATCAATATAAATCAGCCTTTATTATTCTAAATAGTTGGTCCTTACTATCATGTAAATTCGTTAATACAGAGTTGGATAAACAGTCTTAATTTTATTTATTTTAAAGGATGACATAGAAGAGAGAGCCTGCATGAAAATTGCTCCAAAACAAGTGATGTCGAAGCCGAAAGAAGATGAGAAACCAAGACAAGTGGTGTCAACGCCGAAGGAGGTTGATAAACCAAAACCAAAGGAGGTTGATAAACCAATGCCGAAGGTGGTTGATAAACCAAAACCAAAGGAGGTTGAGAAACCAATGCCGAAGGTGGTTGAGAAACCAATGCCGAAGGTGGTTGATAAACCAATGCCAAAGGTGGTTGATAAACCATTGCCGAAGGTGGTTGAGAAACCAAAACAAGTGGTGTTGAAACCGAAAGAGGATAAAACAAAGGAAGTGAAGCGCGGATTGCGCTCGACGCGCGGCTTCTTGTGTGATTCTAAAAATAAACAGATTGTGAGAGAATTTCTTGAAACTTTCTATTTAGCCTATGATGAGGAGGACAGAAATAATGTTGAAAATCTTTATTCCGAGAATGCTATGTTTAGTTTTGTGTATGACAATCCTCGAGAGGGTGAATTGGGCAAACATGGAAAGTAAGTACAAATTTAGTATATGTGTATATATATATATATATATATATATATATATATATAAAATACATTTGTGTGTGTGTTTGTTTTTTCTTTCTTTTGGAAAGGGAATAATTTATGTCATTCGCCATGTGAAATTAGGGATCCTGCATTATTGTTTATTGACTTCTATTTTTATTTTAACCAATTTCAAGACAAGAAAGAGGAGTTTCTCAATTCGATGTATACGTATGCTTTCTTAATGTTTGTCCGGGAATAAATTTCTGATAAGTGTACGGATTTTGATGATAATTTTGCCTTTCCTAGAGGACATTCCCGTTTCTGTGCTGTTATACAAGAAACACTTCTATGATTATGCATTGTATTCACCGGTTGCTATGGCTTCTCTCTCCTCATGCAACCTGCTGAACACCTATGTCATGCTTGAGTTGTATATATGAGGAAGAATTTGATTCCATAAAGATGGAATAAAAGAAAAGCGGGATCTCATTGTTTTTAAAATGTAAAAGTACAATAAAAAGTGGAATATTCCAAATGTTAAAAAAAAAAAAGAAAAACTGCTTCAAAAATGCACTAAAAGGTAAAAATTAGTGAACACAGTTGTCAAGAAAACTTATTTAATGAATATATTTCAATTTTCTTGAAGGTGATAAGGTCGAGGTTCACTTTAAAAAGGTTGTAATATATTTAGGTAATTATTTTTCGTAACAATTGTTACTTTGGAAAGTTCTTCTTTGATGGCTACAGACTGGGACAAAAATAATAACTAAGTAGTGTCGTAAACACCCTTTACATATAAAATTTTTGTTTTTACTTGGTTTGTGCTGAAGATGCTGTCTGGTAGGTAGGGAAAGGCGCTTCCATAAATTAACGGTATTCCGTTGAGGACGACTACAATTAACAAATATGACCGAATTGGAAACTTGTGTTTCATGAGTTAATCTTTTATAAAAAAAATGAACGTAATTGGTGTAAATAACTATTTTCTATTCAGTCTTGTACATGGTTAGTTTACACAAATTTCCAACTCAGCCATCTTTGTTAATTTCACTTACGTGTCACTTTGTACAAATTATAATTAGACTCAAGAATAAAGTTACTAGAATATTTATTTACATACAGTGATGTTTTACATTAATATATGTACTAGTTACATATTACTGTTGATCGACTGTTATTAGGTCAATGTCAGGTTTTTCGCTGCCATATAAGCAGTTCAAATTTCAGTTGCACTTTTCTTACAGCGCTCTCTTATACTTTTTTCTTCCTTTACTTTTACCTTTAATTGGGAGGGGAGGGGGGCGGTCAAGTGAAATCTAGTCGGACGACTAAAATTGTCATTAAACATTTATTACCTCAAAGTAATCTCCCAAACGTTAAGACATTTATCCCACGGACAATCTCATCCTTTAAAAAGCTTCTGGATTGCAAACGGAACCACATCTTTATCCCAATGGGATAATATCTTAACAGTTTTGGAGATCACTTTTCAGGTAATAAATGTTCATTGAAATTTTTTGGCGTCGGACCCGTTTTCATTTGACTGCCCCTCGTACTTATTTATTTAATATTCCTTGGCGTCGGCCCCCTGAGGAAGAACACAAGGCTCTGTTTGAAAATATTTGACAGACGCATAATATACAGTGTTACAATTGGATTTTTTTTTTTATATTTACTTTGTTTTCAGACCATTGCTGCTCTCGTGCTATGCGATTTCACTTGATTTCATGACAAATAGCCTCTGCTGTTCTTCCTTATTAGTTTCCGTGCTGCTAGCAAATTGATGTACAGACGTGCAACTAAGTTTATGTTAAACTTTTGCTAATATTACTTACGATAACGTTCTGTAACTGAATTGTTAACTTACTTGTAACTAGTCTGCTTCCGTAGTAATCCAGATTGGCGTGTCCTCCCAAGCATTCTAAAACTGCAAATCACTCTAGACATGCGCTTTTAAGTGTGCTGTAAAATACGGATAATCTAGAAAGTTTTTAATTGCTTAATGTATTTTTTAAAGTGCTCAAATTACTCTTTATCTGATTAATATATATGTTTAATATATTGCAGGGCGATGCATTATCTCGAATACAATAGGAACTTACATGAAATCAAATACTTCTACCTCCTTGTTCGTGAAAGGCTGCATTACGGGAAGAAAGCAATAATGAAACTGTTATCTATATTTCCAACCACGGAACATGATCCTGATTCATTTAATATCGATGTCCTGTCAATCACAGTAAGTATAATATTTTATTTCATTATTGGCTATATTTAAAATGTAACTTCTCTATCTGTGTATGTTATACTGGTTAATTTTTAAAATACACGTGGCAGATTGGTATTATATTGTACAAAGTACATTCTCAGTTTTAAACAGTAAAACCAAAATTAAGTGAAACAATGTCAAATGATGGTATTATTATTACTATTATATAAAATATTATGTCCTAGTTCTAGTCTACATTTTTCTTTTTTTCCATAAAACTACGGGTAAAATATGACAAGCGTTATATTTGATGCTTTGAAATGTTCCGCCTTCATATAATTTAGGGTGTCAACCCGTCATAAAAAGTAATTAAATTGAGTCATTGGTCAGGAAAGTCATGAAAAAGTAATGAAATTGAGTTTCAGATCATGAATTTAGTCAGGTAAACCTTGTAATTTTTAGCTTTTTTTTTTAAATGGACATTTGCTATTTTCTCAAATGTGCAGAAAAGTATTCTCCTACATTTAAAACATGTTTGATATTGGGAACGTTAAGGTTTCAGTAAATTGTGTTAAGAAATATAGTTACTCAGGGGATTCATTCCTTGTGAGTTCGGTGTGGCAATCCCGAGTTCTGTAGCTTGTCCCAACAATTTTTCATCTTTTTGTTGCATGTAAAAGTCATCAATTTGGCTTCTGTGGATTCTGTAGACACCCTGTAATCGAACTTGGAATCTACCGTCATACAGTAGTTTGACTTGAACGAAGTTGTTGAGCTGTTATATCAGCCTCTATCTAAAAAAATAGATGTATTACATTTTTCATCGTACGTTCCGGTTTAGAGATAGTTACATCTTACATTTCTGGTCTCTTTAGCAAGCATGCAAAGCCACATCGTGTCTTTTTCTGTAACACAGTGCGAGTTAAATTGTGACGTACGTTCTAATTGAAGACGTAGCATAAAGACGAGAGCTACTATTAAAGTAGAATTCAAAGCATGCTTGGGAATGTATGCAAATCAAGATATGATGCTGTTTTGTCTCCACGGTAGCTGAATTTCAGGACCTAGCCACAAGCCCCAACTCTGAAACGAGGCACTGAGAGCCAAAGGGGATACAAGGGACATTGAGATATAAAGAAAAGTCCGAGTTAATCTTTTATAGATAATATGAAATATATGTGAGTCAAAATATTCATATATTGGTCAAAGGCACGTAGGACCATAAAATATGTCTTTGTACATAATATAAATATTTTGTAGGACATGTTTTTGTGTTATATATAAAAGATCAATTTAAACTCTTTTTATATCTTCCAAAGTTGAAATGGAGGCAACTTCCGATTTTTTCTGTACATCATTCTCTGTAGGTACAGATACAATTTATAAGTATGTGACTGGACCGGGGATCGAACCCGGGACCTTTGGGTTACCGTCCCAATGCACTATTAACAACTGCGCCAACCAGTCGACTTCCTAATTACACACGTTCCACCCTTGATGTCGATGTTCTCTCTCGAAACCACCTGAATGAGACACAGGAAAGTCTAAGCACAACTAGGAGTTGTGGTACTCTCCAGATGGTTTCGAGAGAGAACGTCGACATCAAGAGTGGAAGGTGTGTGGTTGAAAAGTGGTTCGACTGGGTGGTGCAGTTGGTAGCGCATTGCGACGGTAACCCAAAGGTCCCGGGTTCTATCCCCGGTCCAGTCACATGCTTTTCACTTTTTAATATCAATTAATATCTTTTTATATCCTTGTATCACTTTACAATGTTACTTGTACCCCTTTGGTTCTGACCCTATTGGAGAAGGGGAGAAGATGGGAAGGCTTTCAAGACCAGAAAGTCGCACCATTTGGCAACACCGAAAATATACGTGGCAGGCACAGCATATTTCAGAATTCAAAAAATGAGGGAGATTTAAATGTTAAACAATGTAAACAGCGAGATGTTGTTTACTTTATTACCTTGTGTACTTTAGTATATGATATGTGCAATTGATGGAACTTGCTATTGATGTCTGTTTATACGACGTACGTATGAAACGTAATCTGTGAATTGCAAGGATTTAACTTCAGCGTTAATTAATTGCATGGCTTAGTTTAACACAATAATAAAGCATCATTTGTTTTCTCATGCTTATTGTGCTAGTCTTAGGTAAGAGTAAAGGATCCGATACACTGAGCTACATGTCTTATCTGAATTGTTCCTTTTGTCATTAGGAATCCATGCGTGTTTTGCATGACCTCGGTCCAAATAAACCTTACAACGAAATCTGTTTTGTTACTGACCTTAGAACAGTCACGTAATAGAAATTGTCATATTATCCAACTTACAGGACTTACAGAGTGTACCCATCGACCATTTTGTATGAATCGTTGTTTTACTCTCTGTAGACAGTTTTGTGTGTTGAAAACTGTACGCACCGAACTGTCTCATAAACACGCAAACACGGAGTGACTGTTCATTTTGTATTTTAGCCAACGTTGTTGATGCTCACCGTGACTGGCATTTTTAGAGAAGTGGACGAAGAAAGTCAACCTGCACGATCATTCTGTCGTACATTTACTGCTGTCTCGAAAGCAAAAGGTACAGAACCAAAGAAGTATTTGATTGTTCATGACATGCTAAAAGTAACAGACCTAACAGATGATCAAAAAACGGTAAGTCAAATTAATTGTAATCATAATTTACATAATAACCTTCAGTCTAGTAAGTTTAATAGGTGATATATATATATATTTTTAGTCACGGTCTTCTGTAATTTGACGTGAACTTTAAATTAAAAATGGTGTGATTTCAGAACTTTGAAATGATTGCGAAATTATGCTCTAAAGTGAATGATTTATTGTGTAACTTGTGATAAAAAATATAATTGATGTACCATAGACATTGGTCAGTCACAAAAACTATGTTAATTTTAGTCATGATTAGACAAATCTGATACGAAAATCCAGCTGTTATATAATTTAATAATGTAAGCAGTAATGTAATCGTGCTCAATAATACCATTTTTAGGCCTGTGGTCATTGGTTCATAATAATACTAAAATGAATAAAGAAGAATGCGATGTCGTTAGCGTACGAATGTATTTGCATCCTGTGGAATTGAGCTGATAGTTATTTAATTTACGAAGTGTGAGCTGCACGCCTGTAAAAATTCTGAAGAATAACACCTCTCTATTCTCGAAAAACGGAAGGTGAAAATAGCGCCTAGAATCTTATCCGAGGTACCGTCCGGGTATTCACCAGGTGGAAAAGGAGAATCTTCGGAAAACCTGTCAGGTTGATACAGCAGAACTTGAATCTGCATACCTCCCCACAGTGCTGTTCCGAACTCCTTGGTCTTAGCTACAGGAGCACGTAAAGTGAGTCCGAACTGGCAGTGAATAGCAAACTGTATTTAAAGAGAAAGCCACCATGTTGTGTTTTCTTGGGTTATTCTGGAGACTTTTAATGGTGTACTGAAATCTTATTGACAATACGTTGTTGCCTTTTACTACAGCGTCTTACAAGGAAAGGGTTAGAGTTAAGAAATAAGGTTACAAGATTAGATGTGGTGCATCTGATGAAACATTCGAAAAAGTCGATATAAACAAAGTTTTGCTGAACATCATATTGAATGGGGAAGAGGGACTGAACGTTCGTGCATTTAGTAAAGCAGTGCTATGCTGTAGAAATATACAAAATAATTTATAAATGTTTAAATGCCTAATTGTAGAATAGACATAACACAGTAATTGCACAGAGCAGGAAATGAATAATAAAATAAGATTCCCAGCGCCATCTTGAAATTCGCAATTTTAAATTCTACTTTGTAAATAGAGCGGTAGTCATGCGGTACATCAATCTAGACTCGAATGGTCTAAAAGAAAGACAGTAATCCATTTAGTATTATCTTTATTCACGTTGGAGTTTTTATTTATCATTGCTTATGTATTGTGATACAACAAGTTCGTAAATCTTTTGGTACTTCTTATATGTTGTTGCCCAAGGACTAACAGGTTATCGGTTGTGTTTTCATTTACAAAACAATCTCATTTTCCTTTGCAAAGTATATGCACGTTATCTATACAGCGTATTTATATAGTACAAAGTATACGTATTTTTAATATTAGGTTTTTGTTTGAGTAAGTGGCCGATATTAGTTTAGGTCATGGTTAGATTCAGTTCTCTAGATTCGCTATTATATCATCAATATTTAAAACGGTGAACTACTGTGTAGTACTTCGTAATTCCAGTAGCGAACACAGATATAAGAACCTTGATCTTCTTAGTAATGAATATCTTCAGAACATTTCCGAATGCATGATACACTGTCTATAATACTTAAACATTATTCTTTAGAATAGCACTGACATAGTACTCTATATCATACTCAACAATGAATCAAGAATGCCTGTGTGTTGTATTCACTTTTTAGCCACGGCATACGACTGGTCTAAACGAATCCTTTTTTGCCATCCTACAATTCACCGGGGCTGTTACAAAATGAGTAAGAATACTACCCAACTTTTTCAACGAAGTTGTGTAATTTGTACCACAGTGGACTGAGTGGACCTGTTTCTTCTCTCCCTCTTCCGTTTATTCTAATTCCTCTCTCTCTCTCTCTCTTCTGTTTCTTCTAATTCCTCTCTCTCTCCCTCTTCTATTTCTTCTAATTCCTCTCTCTCTCTCCCTCTTCTGTTTCTTCTAATTCCTCTCTCTCTCTCTCTCTCTCTCTCTCTCTCTCTCTCTCTCTCCCTCCTTCCTTTTATTTTTCTTTCTCCTGTCTTCTCTTTTAATTCTTACTTTTCGTCTTTCTTTTACAGTTAAGACTACGAAATAAGAAATTGTCTTCCGTGCTCAAAAAAATGAAAATTTGCAGTCATGATAAGTTTGTGTGCAGTAATTTATACCACTTGTACATCTTATTTTCAGTATGTATCAAAGAAGTTCGTTGAAGACGACAACCAGAGGGCAATACAAATGCTTCATGATCGTACTGTTGACCAACTGGCTGACAAAACTGGATTGAAAAAGGAGTGGTGCCGAAAGTGAGAATTTTACTACTACGTTTGAATCTCTTATATATATGAAACATCTTTTTTCTGCTTTGTTGTTACTTTTTAGGACAATCGTTACGTTATACAGGATGTCCCAAAAGTGTCTTAAAGTATCGTTTAGACTTCACATCACAGTGTGTAACATCATTGGTGGGAATAAAAACGCAGAAACAGCATTCTGGTTACGTTTACGTCCTTGCAAACGTGGATGAAACACGTACCACCACAACACTATAGTATTGCAGCATGACAATATTTGAATGGTGTTTGCCCTGACCGTTGAGTAGGAAGAGGAGATTCAGTGCATTGGCCACCGCGATCCCCAGACTAAACAACCCTCGACTATTGTTTATGGGGCCTTGTCTATGAAACGCGTTTTCATTATTCAGTGGAGTTATTGGTCATAATATTTGTTGCAGCGTGCGTGATACGCAAGACATGGGGTATTTGAGAGCTTGCGTGAAAGTGTCATTCGCGAATGTAGTGCTTTACATTTACGTTGAAGAAAGTCAGTCATTTCTAACGCTTTCTCTAGGTTTGTTTTAAAACATCTTGCACGTAATTACATAAGTTCTGTTACCAATTAAAACATATTTAACACTAACGCTAATAATAATAAACTTCAGTTAGATTATTTGTGGACAGTTTCATCACACTTATTTGAAACTACTAAAGAATAAATATAGACAGGGCATAACGCATCGAGGGTCAGTATAACAAATCAAACTCACTTAAATATCTGCCCTCAGAAATGCAGTAGTCAAACATACGAACATTTTCTCTACCCCACCGGTAGCGTCGTCAGGTGTTGACAAAGTTTAGTGGAAAACATTTGTCTTGTAACCTTCGTCCAATGCATGAATAAGCTACCGGTTGGGTAGCGAGAATCTTCGTACAATTAACTACTGGATTTCTGAGGGCAGATCTTTAGGTGAGTTTGATTTATTTACTAAAGATTAGTCGCATTTATTTATGTTTTGTATGCAACGGGAGCGATAAGTTTCAAGACCCACTAGTGTTCCTTTAATAATAATAATAATAATAATAATAATAATAATAAAAAAAAAGTTGGTTTACAATATCGTCTCGATACGCTTCTGAAGTATTGGTCAAACGTAACCACTGTGTATTCAAGAAGTGGCATATTTAAAGAGGCGAAGGAAATATGTACTAAAGCTTTACATCTCTTTGATTTAAAGTCATCTGATTCATTAGTGCGAAAGTAAAATTAAATCCCTCAGGACCTTCGTGATTTCATATTCTTGAATAACGTTCTAAAACAAAATGATAGATTGTACTATAATACATAAATTTATTTTACGAATTATGTATCTGCATATGCCTTCAACTGGGATGAAATCGTATACTGGGGAAGAGTTGTACAAATGTATTCGCCTGTGTGAATTTCGCACTACCTCCCCCAGCCGCGAACTTCTATCGGCAGAGTTGCAAATTTATCTTTTTTCCCACAACCCTGCCGACCGAGGTTCGCGGCTAGGAGGTAGTGCGAAATTCACACAAGCGAGCACATTTGTATGACTCCACTCCGACTATACGACTTCATCTCTGTTGACGGTACTAGAAAATATTGTAAACTAAACTTTAATTCAGTTTACACTTTCACACTTAACGTTTATTCGTTACTTAGAATAGTGAGATCTAGATAAGCTTCAGTGCAGTGAACTACGCAATGAGTTATCAGAGATTTACGAATTATTGTTTTGAGTACTGGTTCGATTTACTTGAGTGAGCAAGGTACCAGTTGTCAAGATTTCTTAATTTGACGCTCAGCATGTATTTAAATACGAAATATCATTATTAACATTAATTTACAAATATTTTTCTTCAATCTGCAAAATATAAATTAATTTTCATTTTGTCTAATAACTTGTACGCTTAAATTTACAAGCCAGTAGAGGATTCTCTGGACATTCATTAAAATATGAGAAACGAGATTTGTTTTGCTCTTTTCTTTGTCTCGGGAGAGTTTGTCTTCTATAAATTTCTGAACCGTGTGTGGCAGGAATGTGACTGTTGTCTCGACGGTGCTTGTATTACTAACGAAAGTCGCATAAAGCACTAATAATATACGATATGAAATTTTATGAGTTCTCCTTTTTATTTATGTATTCTCTCTAGTGTTGTAAAACTCAAAATATATGGTGAATTCAAATCGAATGAATCATTTGAAATAAGGGTTGGTCATTAATGTATGTTACTATATTAGTTGCTAACAATAGGGGTTTGTGCCAGACCCTTGCTTTCTCGTATTCCTCTGTCTTTTTATCATGTAATGGCGATCGTGTTCGGATAAAATCTCTCAAAAAAATTAAGTTGAGAAAATCTGTCTAACGAAAATGCACCCCTAGATCAAATTTCCCGAACAGAAATTCATCCCCAAAAGAAAATCAAAACAAAGCAAACCCCGTGGCACGACAGCCCATTAAGGGCCCAGTCCTACCAGCCGACTGTGGCACTCAGGCCGTAGAGGTCAGCATCTCGGCTCCTCCTCGCCGTTAATGCGGGTTTTCGTGACCGCCAAAAGAAAATCCCACCTGCAAAATTGCATCCCCAGGACAAAATCTTCCCAACCTAAGACAAAACTTTTGCAAGAGAAAAACTCACTAAAAATATATAGGAATAGAGAATTGGTATAGGCAAGCTAACAGAAAATAATGACTTTATGTAACTTCATGAAACTTTATTTTTTGTTAGAGACGACGGTAGATTTCTACTCAGATGTACAACTGTCCTACTATATTATCGGTTTATACTAAAACTTATAAAAATCTAATATAATATAAAATTAGTCGTTTAGAGTTGGTGGTCTTAAAAGGAGTGTAGTAACGGGAGAGCACTTGTTTTTATAATAGTGCTACTACACGTACATTTATCTACCTACCAGCTTACGGCACTATTTACGACATTCATTACTAAGCAAGAGCACGACGAACAAAGATACTTTGTCACTTGATTTCAGCTTTACACAAACTCAAAACCTGGAGAGAAAAAAATCGCTAAAGCTTACACTACATGATATAGTTAACAAACAGTCTCCCCCTTCAGAAAAATGCCTTCCCCAGTTCGTTCAATCTTTTGGACTACATGGCAAACGACACTCTGGGAAATTTCGAGTATTACATCTTCGCACGCAGATTCCTTCTCCTTATTTTGCCAAAAGTAAGCTGACCAGTAGAAGGCAGAGCGGTCGTCTTTCTGAACTGCCTGCTGCAGATGCTTAGTTGGAAGCATATCTCTTTAGCAGTATTCATGATTTTTCCATGAGCAGTTTTCGCCATCATTTGTTTGTCAACTACTGGCATTAGCATTGGCTAGGAACTGCTACTACCCGTCCTCAAAATAGTTGTCTCAACACAGCAATCTCTCAAGAGACAAAACGTAAAAAATTCTTATATATCAATGCTATCATGTTAAAGGGGAAAGAAAATAGGTTTTCGAAAAACAAATTGTTGGTGGATAGTCAGGAGTGGGGATCGTCGACTTATAGAAGGTTCTGATACACTGGTCTTGCGGATATATAATTCCGTTTAGGTTAAAATCAGCCTGATGAAATAATCTACGTAAAGAGGTGGTAGCTCAGAGAAAGTTCATTGTATGTAAGCGCGTAACCAGGATTGAAATTCGTTATTTTTTGGGGTTCAGTTTATATAAACACAATGAACACACCTAATTCCATACAATGTAAGATTATCATTTTCGTTCTAGGTGTTTGTCACAACATAACTGGAACTATAATATGGCATTGTACGCCTTTAAGTTCTATTACAAGAAAGGCAAGATACCCAAGGATGCATTTGATAAGGAGCCGGATGGAGTTGGATAGCTAACGGATGATTTTCAGCAGGTAAGAGTATTCTGGTGTTCCCTTGTCTCTTTTCATTTTTACCCCCCTTAAAAATTCTAATACTAAGTCACGGTGGTAGTATCATCAACGTATATGCTGAAGTTTTTTTTTTTTTAAGAAAAGAAGAAATGTAACTGAGCTAAGTGAGGGTGTGAACGTTACACAACTTAGTCGGGAAGTACGTGTGAAATACCACTAAGTAAAATATTGTACTTAACTGTAAAAAGAATTGGTCCTAATTGGGAAAAATAAATATATACCGCATATTTTTCTCGGGATATGGAAGAGTATCGGTAGATAGAGGAACATTTTTTAGAAATAATGATAAAAGAAGATTATTAATATAGTTTTGATTAATTCAAAATAAACTCAGATTTCAGCGTATAGTGTAGATGCGGACATTATTCGGGTTCAAATTCTTATATAAAATAAGGATGCGGACATTACTCGAGCGTCTACAGTAATCACTTAGCTGTTGCGCTATTCTGATATGATGTGAACCAAAATGAATCGTGGTAGGAAACAAACATAAAAGAAAAAAAAAAGTGGACGGTAACAGATCATTTCGATCTTCTTCTTTTTTATTTATTTTTCCTAACTTGACAAAAATTGCAATGCCATAGAATACAACGTTAGATAGTTACAAGGCACTTTGTGTCGAATTACAGCACCTGGCGTCAAAAGCACGAGTATAGAGCTTGTACCTAGGTACATGTACGTAGTATGTAAATATAAGGTACTTTCTTAGATACTTACTAAGCTAATCGTTAAACGAAAAAAATCTGTAACGGTACTTTTATTCATATGGGTTTAAAAAATGTTCTCATCTTGAGTTGGTAAAATTGAAATTCAAGAAACTTTGGAATTGTTTATCTTTGTGATCAAGTAAAGCAAAACCTTGGAGAAAGTTCAATACGTTGTTCATCTGTTATCGGCATTGGTTTTGGTTTGCGGAATGTGCGATTCTCGTACAGAATAATCTGTAAATAGTTTAACAGATTCTTCTGATCACAGAAGGTAGCGGCCATCTAGACAGTCACTACTAGTAATGAAGAAAACGGTAGAAAAAAATTTAAGTTGGTTGGCATGACCAGGACTTGAACCTGCATCACTTCCTTTCATTTGATCGACTATGGAGATCCAGCGAAATATTCCCACTTGTTGTTATTATTATTATTAAAAATACGGGGACCTGCTATAAAATTTTGAGGTCAGCGTTCGTCATTTGTCAAACATTTGCAGTAGCATGTTGCACTAGTAGGTAGCAGCAGTCATGTCTTGAGACTCAGTGCACGAAGTCGCTTGTTGCTACGTGAAGTAGTGTCTGAGTTATTGTGATTTAAAGTTGTGTTTAAAAGGGGGCCCCCCCCCCCCCCCCCTTAAAAATTCACAAGAAGTGTTTGGTGAACAATCGTTTATATCTCGAAACTAATCGACAATCGTCTCTGGAAAAGTACCAAGATCACCACCGATCGAAGAAGACAAGGAAAGTGAGAAGCACGGGACAGTTTGTTTTTTTAAACTAAGGTAACTTTCCATCATGAATTTTTCTCTTCCATTTTTAAAAATCTAGTTCATGGTTCCTGTAATGTCAAAAAAAAAAAAAGAAAAAGAAAAAAAGAGAAAAAGGATTAACATTCTTTTTTACTATGCTCCCCACTTAGCTGCCCTTCTTCGGTATGGTGGAAATGACAAACACTGTTCGGAAAATGTTTGAGAGCCTCTTGTACCTGGTTGAACAGCCCATAGAGTGGTTGCTGCTAGGCAACTTGCGTTTGGAGTGGGTGTTGCATAATTACTGCTCCGATCCATCACTGTTTTATGTAATTCTTGACCGGTGGGTGCTAGTGTATTTCAGTAGCTTCCCACTCGTCATCAAAGAATGCTCGGTCAACCTCATATTATTCTATCTTAACCAAACATTTGCCATCTGTACTTCAGATGTTTTATTTTTCATCTTCCATTATTGACGAAAACTGCCAGGATAATCGTTAACTGAATGACTTTTTTATGAGCTCGTAGATTCCGTGAATAACCTTGAATAGGACTCAAAATTGAAGTCATTCTTCATAACGAATAATCTTCAGTACGTACCTTGAAACTATCAAATATTGTTTTTTCTGATTACTGAAATATTCCTTTGCGGACGTCTAAATTTAAAACATAGTGAAATAGATTTTTAAAATATCATGTACATTTTTTAAAAAAAATAAACTTGTACCCTGTTCACATTTTATTTACATTTTCACGTACACATGAAAAAATCACTTCACAACACAATAAATTGTCGATCGCGCTGAAGAAGCCTTCAGATTGCAGTCGAAAAGTGTTTGTGCAAAGAAATATTTCAATTATGTAGACAGCAAT
Source organism: Lepisma saccharinum (assembly GCA_022664845.1). NCBI lineage: Eukaryota > Metazoa > Arthropoda > Insecta > Zygentoma > Lepismatidae > Lepisma > Lepisma saccharinum. The sequence continues at coordinate 12,790 of JAGDQP010007518.1, read as the reverse complement.
ATTTACGTAGGTCCAAAGCACGTATTTTTGGATAATAAATTGTCCTCTGAGCGTGTAAGATGTGTCTGTTGAATAAAATTTTCCTTCATTTTAATTCCAGAATGGAGATCCAAGTTATGTTCTTCAGATCGATAAGTCTTACTATTGAAGACTAAAAGGAATTTGAATGGAAAATTACTGATGAAGAAGTTGAGAAGGACTGAACATCTCGTATTTGGAAAGTTCTTTCCACTAAGAAATGGAATGTTTATTAAAAATTATGATTTTTTTTGAGACAGAGAGAGAGAGAGAGAGAGAGAATTTTCAAAATACTTTAGTTTGTATATATTTGTAATTTATACTTGTATAACTTGAGTGCAAATAAATGTATTGCTATATATTATGATTTGTATATTTGACTTGTTAAGATCACGAATTTATCTGGTATGCACGTAGTTATATGAATCTATATTTTTGGCACAATTTATTTTAATTGATCTGTCCTCTTTCCATGTAGTTGGTACGCATGTTTCTAAAGAGAATTTTTTATTTCCTATCGTACTGGAAACATTCTGTTCAACTTCTTGATGCTTACGTGTTAATTAACGCTCTTGGATTAGCAGGATGGATGCCTGGTTTTCGTTTGGTTTTATTCTAAATGTTCGTAGCGTGAGTCTTCCTTTTTCGTTGCGTTGCTTGATTTTCAGTCTCCAAAATTTTACAGTAACATGCCACACACACAAAAAAAAAATCTTTATTATACCTGACAAGCAAACATACTGATGGGGCAGAAAAGAATTATACAGGGGTTGGACAAAAAAATCTAAAACGTTTGAAAAAGTGTGAAAATCATACCTAGTATGGTGTGGGGCCTCCTTTTGCGTCCAAAACAGCTTGGATCCGACGTGGAATGGACGTATACAGCTCCTGAATCCTGGTGTGTGGAATGTTGTACCATTCTTCCTCCAA
>JAGDQP010007517.1:41471-66901 GCA_022664845.1 Lepisma saccharinum | reverse complement strand
ATATATGTCTTGTGAGGTATCGTTGAACAGCTCTTGATGAATAATCTACAAAACAAAAAATAGTTTCTCGATAGCTCTCATATAAGGTGATATTTGATTTTTTGTAAATAAAAAAACCTTCGAGATCTACCTCAGCCTGTAGGCCTACCGAAAGGGATTTTTGTAATTAAAATCATAGTTCGTTTGGTGGTCTTCATTAAGACTAATGTACTGAACAGGTCTACATTCATCAAAATTCTAAGTGATAATGTCCACCTAGGAACAAACTTTCGTGTGGCAAGGAGGAGTGCAATGTAGTCGCCAGGGATCTCAATTCGGTACTCTAGGAGACACTCCGTATTTTCCCGGTGAACCTGGAAAACGCTCAGTGTCTGAGCAGTCTTCCCACTATTTTATATTTTCTTATTTAACGTCACATTTACGGATCAGACTGCTGAAGCAACTGAGGGGTGACGTCCCATGGCGAGCTCTTCTCCTGGGCAGGAAAGTGAACATAGCGGCCAGGGCCTCTGTCTCGGTATCATACCATCTGTCTGGCGAAACTTAAGAAAACCGGTATTCACCTGGTGAAATTTCTTACACCAAGCTGCAGTAGTTCAATTGATAGAGCGCTCGTTCGTTTCGCATTTGGAAGGTCGATGGTTTGCACCAGGTAAATCCTTGGATGGTAGTTAAAATACAGCCAAGTCCTATTGAAATCCTTCCGTTGTTACTGTTTGTCTCAAATGTAATATTGGCATCTCCGGAGCTGTATTTGCAGCTTGTTAAATAAATACACAAATAAATCTTCAATACCCTTGATCAGTATAGCTGGCAGCAGGACTCGAAATTGCTTCCCCCCCCCCCCCTCTCGTCCGCCACTAGTGCTGCTCGGAGTGCTCGCATTACGTGATGGTAACCACTGAAATACAGGAACTGGATGAGTAGGGCGTGTGTCTTTTGGAAGGAGTGAATAGCATCAAAATTTCAAAAAATGCTGATGAAAAAAGAAAAAGAAACAGGCACAATTCAACTCTTTTCCCCCCCCTTGATGTCCCCCGCTCGATGTTACATAAAATGTTGCTACTGAACGGTTGTGTCGACACAACTATCCATCCTCTGTCCTGAATTTATAATTTGATTAGAAGGTGAAAACTGAATGAAGAATTATGTATGTGCAGTCAGTCTTCTGCAGCAGTGATTTCTCGGTCACTCGGTAACGTGTTATGAGCTGATGCTTCCATTGTTAAGCAAAGTTAGTCACATAAAAACCAACCACCACTGCATTTTCGGGTCAGGAAAATATCTCTCTACCCATTCACGTACGAATCCAGTTTCGACTCAACGAAAAAGAGTGAGTGACCTTAATATTCATGACACGGCTTTTCAGGAAAGTTGAGAGTTGGGAGTTTATTTAACTTAAGCCAGGAAAATTAGGAAAAAGGATGGTACTTCAATGTTAGAGATATCATCAAAAAGAGCTTCGTTTTAAGTGGCTTGCTTCAATTATGACAATTCCTTTCGTCGTAACTACGTTGCTTTTTTATTGTATTAGCTAATATACCCACCCATTGCTGGGAAACTAAATAACCCTCCAATGAAAAAATTCTTCTCGCTCAACAATACTGCGATTGGATATCTGCAGATCTCAAACTTTTCCATCTAAAATATCATTTCTCCTTGTACGCAAAATGCATGTGCTGTGTGGGTTACATAGGGACATGCAACAAGAAATTAGATTTATTGGTGGCAATGCCTCCTCTCCCAAGGGTCAAAATTGAGACCATGCATATCCCACTATTCGTTACGTGCTATGCAATACATGCGAAGTTTAGCGTAGTCTGGTTTAACGGTCTGGATCTGTAGAACGAATAGACAATTTGTTTGAATTGATATTAAACGACCTGGTGAGCTAAAAACGGAACCTACGATTTTTTGGTAACATGGGCTCCGAACCACTCCGTTTAATGGACCCTAGCGGGACTTCAATCCATGACCACCTGTACAGACAGATGTTGAGTTTTATGTAGTGACTGATTGCTCACACCTAATCTTCATTTGTAATGTCACCAATATTAGAACCAGTATTCGCTTCACGCTAATTTGTCGATACCGTACCTTTCGTTGTATAAAATTTGGGAAAGTTCTGTTTAAATCACTTTAGATTCTAGGATCGAATATGTTCACAAGGAGTAACGTCGATAAAGATCCAAGCAATCTTCAGGCACTCACCTACATATATACTTTTTTTCTATTTACGTATTTATATTTGCAGAGTACAAATCAAACAACAACAATATCCTAGCAGAAATAATATAAAAGCAGTAACTGTATTTACGCCAGCACAATGAAATACAAAAAGAATCTGGTCCTAATACAATGCTTTGTAATACCAGCCCAGCCGTACACTCACATATATGGATACATATACAACAAGCTTTATCTCAATTCATTTTTAACTAACAAATCAGATGGTTTTCGGGCTATTCGCATTATACATCTTAATAACCAAAAATCCCCTGGAGAGGTAATCTGGTGTGGATTCTAACCATAACTCTCGCGTTTCTGGACATCCAATTTGGAAAGGATTTCGAAACAGCAAATCCCTACACCACACCTCCATCACCACTACTGCAACTACCCCCCCCCCTCTATCCACACTTTCATCTCTCGCTCCGTTTTATCGAGCTTGCGGTGCAGTAGTGAGGGACGATGACATATCATCCTATGATTGTAGAATGTTTAACAATGTAATGGATTATCAAACATAACCGTGCGATATATTGAATGAAAATGGAAATTGGAAAATCACATTCAAAATGCTATATAGTAGCTATAAAGCGAAAAGTAATAGGCAATTCCAATTTTCTCGCCATTTTCGTTATATATTTATACCAGTTACATACCGCGTTTGTATGTGTGTATTTAAACGAGAGATTAGGAAATAAATTACAGAAAAAAAGTATTAAATGAAATCAGAGAAAAATACTACAAAAGCATTTATGGAATGAATCCCTCTCCGATTCATGCCGAATCGAATGAATTTTCGATTCTTAACACTTTTAACACATTATAATGATTGCTTTTGGCTATTAGCGAAAAGAGCCATAGCTTTCCATTGGGCGAATGATGAGTATCATGCGAACGATCAATGTTATCAACGAATCGGACTTAACTCTTCTTAACAGGGTTTTGCGATAAGCTGGGGGATGAGTCGAGTAGATTGCTCAGTGATACTGGCTCGTTATAAATGTTTAAATCCGACAATGCGGTGGCATTAGAAAAGAACTTACAGCTTCATATATTTTATTCATTTTATAATCTGATTTATTATGTCCAGATGAAACACATCTTTTGGAGTTCTTATTAACGTCCTAAACGAGCTTGTGAGCATCTAACAAGTAAACTCATCGATGCTTCAAAGCGCTTTTTTGGCCAAACTTAGTAGAGAAGTAGGGCACATCAAGAAACCGCCAGAAAGCATGATTAAAAGTATTTTCGTCCATAACGACAGACGCAGTAGCTGGCAGTGACTGTCCTTATGAGATGAGGCTTTATTTATCAACTTTTTATCCAAGTTAACTTCGGTTTACACATTCAACTATATTATAATGAAGAATGTAGTATGTTTGAAACGTAAGCACTCAATATGTAAAATATATAACCACCAATCTGTAACACTGCTTATGTTAAATTATGCACCTACAATCTCATCAAAGATTGAAGTGTATAACAGAAACTAATGGCTATTATAAGAACCAATTCTGGGGCCATCATTGGAAAAAGGGGTTCTTTAATTAATAATAAACTAGAAGCCCCCCCCCGCATAACTTTCACTGCCACTCATAACCACAGGCAAGCCAAAAATCAAGACTTACCAATCCCGTTTAGAGCTGTATGTTTAGCTTCATAAGCACCTACACTGTAAAAATTGGAGACACAACGTTCATCCAAAAAACGTTGTTTAGCTGCCTCCACTTTTTGGATTAACCTACATTCAGCCAGTTTTCGGTTGAACGTTCTACTCTCTGTAAAATTTCAAAATGCCCATATATGTCTTTTCCAACGTATTTCATTGAAGCAGAACATTTTTTGAAAGTAGAAAAGAAGAAAATGTAATGTTCCTTTAAAATTTAAAATAAAAAAAAAAAGAAAAGATTAAAGTTCAGGTGCTCGGGTATCGATCCAGGGTCCACTAGCACACTGATCAGATGCTCTCGCCACTTAGCTACGAAGGCAGTTGGTGTTTAAGGCTTTCCGAGTGATATTCATAGCTAGGATCTTACTGCGCAGGAGGTTAATGATTAACATGTTGTAGATTTTACTACGAGGAATGTCTGGAGAAAAAAAAAAGAGAGATATGTTTGCTAGTGTGTAAAGATTTGTACCCAACTTATCCTATTTCCACCAATGCAATCATGTCGTTCTCGATCCACCAGTCAACTGTTTACTGTTCACAGTGTAAAAGCAACATAAACACTAAAATGGTAGGGTGTTCAGTTACAAGCAAGTAACTTTATTCCTGTTATTGGATTATAAAATATCCAACCAAGGCTTAAACTTCATCCACAAAAGTACGTAACCTCAAAACGGCCAGTCTTACACTTCGATCGGAAAATGGCCAGATTTTAAGCGTAAAATAAGCTGAACGTTCACCGACGAAACACTTTGGCCAGTTTCAGCCAATTTTCAGTTAACGTTAAGCCATTACAAAGAAAATGTTAAACTTTAAAATGGAGTTAAGGTTACCAGTCGTTCCAACAAAGGGCTTACACTATATCCACATTAAAGATTAAATACAACAAAACGCCAATTTTCGACATTTGTTTCTCCATAAAGCGGAGTAACTTTCATCCATTTCGTGTTTCCACTTTTTACAGTGTACGCCCGCCATATTCTACATTAAGATCTTCAAACCCATGTATTTCTAGTATACGTGTACTAATGTCATTTAACACTATGCACAGGAAAGCACCTCGTAGCCCTCTGCATCGACATATCATAATGTTATGTTTGGTTGTCCAAAACAAAAATTAAAAAGTTTGTGGCAGCAAAAGAAAATCACCTTATCTGGCACTTTCGGTAGAACAATGATGAGAATCAATCGATATACAGGATAGCGATATCCAACAATCGTTGTTATTCAGCGATGTTCTGGTAACGATATTCAATTCATTAATTTGCTCCTCGACATTCTGGCAATATCGAAGTTCGATATCGCACAGATCTATGCAGTTGTGCTGAAGTAAGACGACAAACTTCGGTTCCGAATTCTGGACAATCAGACAGAAATGAGATCCAAATATGCTAGAGAATATGGCCATCCGAGTCACCCCTATTACAATGCTTTTTATACATTATTATAAAATGTTATATTTTTTTACGTATTATTATTATTAATGAATGTGCTTGGTTTTAGGGGGAGGAGGCAGAGGATTTTCAAATAATCAAAAACCATGACTGAAAGAGATGGTACGAACCAGGAAGGGAAAGGCGTGTTTCTAACATTTCACTTTTTTTTTTTCATTCTCCAGCCGCAGTTAAACAGCTCCCCTTCTCAATATAAGATTAAAGCAGCGAGGTTTTTTTTAAAGAGGGAGAGAAGCGTTCTAATTCACTGAAAAAAAAAGCAGTCTAACCGCCGCGAGTTACATAGTAGCTGAGAAAGTTCCAGAACTTTTTTGTACTACTACTTTTTTTTTACACAGTACAGTGTATTAAAAAAAAAGAAAGAAAGAGAAAAGGCTCAGGTGGTAGCCCCAGTACGTCCAATAATACACATCTCATAATCGCTCTTCGGATAATGATCCGAACCGCATCTATGCGGGAAAGAGGAAGAAGGCATTCTTCATTGCGATTAGTCGAGAGAACGAGCACGCGAAGGAGAAAGAGAACGGCTTGAAATAACATTTCGTGGTAATGTTACACAAACCGAAGACAACGCTGTGAGATAATTGTTAACTGCAAGCGGTTGATATGCGGCTTTGTGCCGTATACAGAGCGCATAGTTTCTTCCTTCAGAGCAGTAGCGGAAGGGCGGACTAGGAAGGGGGGGGGGTGAGACACCCGGGAAACTTTGAGAGGGCTCTGGGTGTAGGTGGGTTGTTTTTGGTGGTAACCACACGACCCCAATGTTGGTTAATGCAGCAAGGGTAGGTCTTAATTGAATATAACGCGTAAAGCGGGGTTCAACTCGAGGTCAACGTAAGGTCAAAACTAATTTTCCTCCACAAATCGATATATATGTACATCCTGTAGTATGTGGTGATAGAGCTGCGGGGGGAGGTACTGGAAGGAATTGAGGAAAAGAGGGAGTTACATTGCCACTGTACGTATTTTAGTATGAAGGCACAAAATACTTCCCTCATTGGCGTTTCACCCTTTCCGCCTCAACCACACACACAAATGTTGCTCAACTCACATCATTACATTGTGGGTGGATGTCATTGAATATTCCGATGGCAGTGGACAACCGTCGATCACATCAACCATGGACCGTCATGGATGGTTGGCACTAATGGACATGTTCAACCTGTCCACCACATTAGTGTACCGCCACGGAAATCATTTGATTTGATGAGATGGAACATCGTTTGGAAGGGGGACGATGGGAGAAGGGCGGAAGTCACTGCAGAGGATGCTTACATACAAGCATACTTATACGCCAGTTCCCCGGGAAAAAAAAAATCATACCATAAATATGATTAAACTATTAACTTTTTTCAAAGGATTAATGGACTGTATTATCGTTGTTGGTACGGAACATCACATCCTCTCCCACATGATCGCGTTTGTCGATTAAACTATCAAAAGTCGAATACATTAGCTTTTACGTTTGAGAGCGTCCGCAATGAAAAATCCCAGCTCATGCTTTTACTTACTTACTTACTTACTTACTTACTTACTTAGAGAGAAGGGGGATGGGGGGGGGAGAGATTCCAATACAGAAAAATAACTATAATAAGGCTTTTAAATTGGTAGGTATATGACATGATGATATTTGGCCACTGGAAGATGTGTATGACCTTTTCATTATTTTGTCCACTTATTAGATACAATCAGTAGTCAGTACACAATAAATTCTTCTTAAAACTTCAATGTTTGGTATAAACTAACTTTTCAGTTACAGATCTAGTTGTAATGAATGCAAATTACATTTATTCTTGAAATATCGAACATATTCCAGGCTGTGGTTTTCTTTTACGTCTATTGATATTCAATTTTAAGCAAAGAAAAAAAATAGATGGAAACACACTTGGAGAAGTGCAGACTGGTAATGAACAAACGGTCCCAAATTTGAACCTACTTAACCTAAAGTTTACAGGCTACTTACTTAACCTATATTTATACCCAAAGAAGGCTCACGTAAAAATACTCACGTAAAAATACCCAAAGAAGCAAAGAAGTACGAAATATCCACAGTCTGTAAACAATGAGACAGGAGCAGTTAAAAATAGGAATATCGATGTCTAGAAAAACAGATCGTAGATTCAATTCAACTAAAGCTACATACGCTTATTTCATAAGAGAATTTCGAAGTATGATGTCTGGAGGGGAACGTCCTCAGCTGATACACCAGAGGTACCAAGTCCCAAGATCGTGCATCCAACCATATTCGGTTAATACCGGGACATCGAGTTACCATTTAATTATATTAAAATTTTGGTTATGGTCTACAGCTTTGATTTAAGCTAGTCACATGCTCAGAGATGAAGTCCTTCGACGATCATCTTTCTGGAGGAAAGAGAGGGAAAGACAGTGCCGAGGGAATTAATTAGTCTAGGTATCAAATTTGGGGCACCGGTCGAAAAAGAAATCCTAGAAAAATCTCTGTCAGCACGGCTGTCAACAGGACCGGAACCTACATGCCTCCTTAGTACAGACTCCGCAGTCAGCAGCCAAAGAAACAGAGGAGGATACAATGAATTAAATCACGGAAATAATGTACAACTAATGTTTCAGAAGAGTTGAGTTCTTGTTACAATCTGCTTTTTCTGATACCAACTCTCTTGAAATATTTAAGGTAATGGAAATAGCTTGAAAGTAGAGAAAATTCTATGTATTAGAGAAACACCTGTTCTGATGAATATAGTTGAATTTCTTCTGACTTTAGGAAGTTTTCGAAATCAACTAAAAAAATCTTTTGAGTGATTTTCCTTCTTTTGAAGACATTGGTAAATTCAAAAATTCAAGTTCTGACAGATTCAGAAGCTCAGATGCTGGTGTGCACCTGCTCATGTGAGCCGTTCAGTCCGCAGAGATTTGCGAATTGCACAAGTTTATTCAAAACAGAAAAAAGAAGAAACATTAACTAATAAGTGTGTGTGTGTCTTATGAGTAAACAACAAAATTTAATTAGAGAAATATCCAACAGAATCAACTCAGCTTCTCACATCCCCCTTTACCTGTTCACCAATTTTAAATACATTTGAAGTACTGAGTGCAACAATTGTCCAACCCACACTTCGTGAAAAATAAGAAAATACAACAAAAAGATTGGAAAATTCATACTGGATTTTGCTTCATTTTATAAGTATTTCTGAAAGGAGGCTGAGACCTCTGTTCCTCTCAGGTCTTCATTTATACATTTAAAGTCAACTCAGAAAGTCTGCTTATAAGAGCACATCTTACCTTCAGTTCTACGTACTCAATTTCAATGACGAAAAGTGAACTCACCTGCGAGAAAAAGAAAGAAAAATATTTTAGAAGACATGCAATACAATAAAAAATTCTATCAAAATAATCAATATCCTACAGTTTTTAATTATGTGGGAGGCGATTCAGGTTCGAATTCTGCTGTCGCCACCATCTCACGGTTCCCCTGAAAATGGCGCAGGCTATTACAATTCATACGTTACTATTTGTACCCTTGTCTTTATAAAGGCTGAAAATCTGAAAAAGTCCTCAAGGAAGTGATGAGTGTTTGATATTAAAAACCGCAACTGACAAAATTGTTCCTCAATGTTCTTCAGAATGGAAAATGACTGGAAGAAATATCCATCAGCTATCCTAAACATTTCCAATTACACTGACAGTGTCTATGTGTGGGTGTGGAGCTGAAGGGTGTGCGTCTGCGAGAGAGGGAGAGAGAGAGAGAAAGGTGACTTCATTATTTGTTTACAGTATACAAGTAAATAACTAACTCACTCCTATGCTTTTATTCCGGCCTTTACATGTGTTAAGTATTAAAAACTTTTTGTACATCTTCCTGTTTATCTATAGTTCCGGTTACAAGGATTCCTTTGACTGGTGTAGTTTTTTTCTTCTGTAGTTGTTTGTATTTTTATATATATATTTTTAAAAAAAACTGCTATGTATGTTGTACACATTCCATCGAATGTTGACATATTTAAGGCATGCTCTTTCTTCCACTGTTATGCTTAAAGTGAAATTATTTGTCTCAAGTGTTTACACACTTCGACATACGCGCTCTATTTTTAAGATCTTTCGACCTTTCAACGTTTGACCTTGGGGTGAAGGATTGCATTGCTATTGGTGCCCTCAATTGAACTTGTTGAATGAACTCTTCTTTCTCTGCTGTGAACGTAACCTTGGAGATTAAAAGCAGTTCTTATCTAGGAAGTTACTACTAGGGTGCTTATTTTTATAAAAATAATTTTTTAAATTTATTTTTTAACGTGCAAGAAACAGCGGAAATATTGTTTTGTGATAGGAGGACGTTAGTTGCTTGTTGCATTGTGATAGCAATCTTCAATACAGCATCTACGTAATTGTCTGAAAAAAAAAAAGACCGATCTTTCCACATCACACTTGCAATTAGTGAGGTGTGTATTTTTGAAATTCGGTATGTCACACGTTTACGCCTTTAATTTCACCTACATATTTACCCTTCAAAATCTGAAATAGTGTATACAGTTTTGGTACCTTATTATTTATTTATTTTTTGAAAATATTTCGAAATTTGACTGGCCTTTGCAAGTAAAGTATGTGACCAAAGTACAATGTTCCGTTCCATTCCAACTGCATTCACCATTTCGCACAGAAAATGTGTGGGGGTTTCTAGTTTCTCCATGCTGCCACATCAAAGCTTAAATTTGTTGCAGACAGGAACGCCAAATTATTTTGTACACAACTATTATTCAGCAAATACTGAAGTATCGTAATGTATTGCCTCTTTCCGTAAAAATAAAAATAAAATAAGCAAAACGTTTACAGAAGATTCACGCATCATATAGATAGTTCAGTTTTATGACCCGAAGGTTCAGAAGGAAGATGAAACGGGTGGAAAGGGACGGGAACCCAAGTGAAATCCGAACCCTTGTGGTCTCATTAGGGTTCAAACACGGGACCTCTTGCTTATTATAGGCGATAAGCGAAACCATTCAACATCAGTATAGGCAAACCAAACATGGTGCCAAATTTTATTTTTCTTTAATCTCAGAATATCGATGATTATTTTCTTTTAAAAGGCATTACCATTTCTCATTGAAATTTCTCTTGTTCGAAACCTACATTTTGGTTCTTTCCTACTTTTATTAGATTTCCAACCCACAGCGAAAACGCAAAAATTGCTGTTTACGGCTCCCAACTGAACGAATGTTAGCACGCTCACGTTCTGTATACGTGGTCCCGGGTTCAATGCAATAAGGATGTACTGAACGTAGTAGTTTGGAGCCCAATTTAACAAAAGCTGTACATCCTTTTATAAGCTCCTCACGAATTTATTTGCGACGAACAGTTCAAATGAAACACGCATTAGAGTTTTCACAGCGTGTTAAGATTGTCGGAAACCGAAAATCGATTGTTTGAACAAAACCTGAACTTCGACCCCTCTCAAAATTTCAAGTCGAAAACAAAACATTGTCTCAGGGAAAAAAAAAAAAAAGATCAAAACTTATATCAGAAATGAAATAAAACTCTGAACCTTTTTCAAAAACTAAAAACCAATAAAACTGTATCCATCTCAAATGTAATTTATATGTGTTGAGATGATGCGAGATCTTACTATACATAGCTTCATCAACTACTCGAAGAAAACCCATCAATGGAACGACACAAGTATATAAAATTTAGGAGCCAATGATCTGTTTGTCATGTTAAGTAACCCAACAATCCTTTTGCTGAAGAGAGACGTGAATGCTCTTCAACAACCGAAAACAAGTTCCTCTCTTTGTAATGGTCTTTGTGGCCTGAGAAGACTACAAAAAGCCCTGCTACATTCACCAGAATACCGCTAGCATTGTTATCAAGACCAGTTCCACCTTGTTTCTTCGGATGACGTAATGAGCTTCGACAAACTGACCAAAACGAGAGTAGTTTATCTGTCCGAGACGCCGCCAATTAAGAAACTTTCTCTCAGTAGAAGACATCATTTTAAACGGGAAGATGGGGAAACTGGGGGGAGATGATGCTACTTACTACAGATGAGGAGTTCTCCGTACAAGTTCCGGTGACTTGTTTACCGGAACAAATAACAGAATCTGTTGCAACAAGGTACTCTCGTCACACTTGCCAGTGACATGAAAATTTGTACAATTACTGGATTTAACGGCTGCATACTAGTAGTTTTGACAGTTAGCAACCAACTTTTTTATTTATTGTTATTATTAATAAAATGTTTTGCCCACAGCAGCAGGTCCTTCGAAATGAGACCAGCCTCCTAAATTTACCATGGTTCTGTTGCATTTGCATCCATTCATACAGATTTAGTGTGTAAAGAATATCCATCCTATACAGTTTTACTTTCTCTTTTTACACTTTCTCCACTGCCGCTTTCTTTCTTCGAATTCTGAGTTTTTCCTATTTTAATTCAAAATCCTGCGTTTTCATTTCTGAAATTTTAAGTGTTTTTCTGAGGGAGTCTTCTTACCAATTTTAAAATTGAAAATTTTGCGTTTTCACTTCTAAATTTTGTATGTTTATTTCGGAACTTCGCATTTTGTTCTTTTTCTTTCTTTCTTTCTTTTTTTTTTCCTGTTCCATATTTCAGATTAAGTCGCACATTTGTCAAAACAATGACAGGCTAGTTTCGGTATGGTCTAAACAATGACAGACTAGTTTCGGTAAACTGGCAAAAGTATAAACTGTACTGCAAGTAACACGATTACAAATAGCAACCTAATAAAAAATAATACAATGAAAATATCATTAAAATTCAAAATAATCTGAACAAAATAAAAAAGGTCACTTTCCCATTGTTATTCTTACACACTGCGTATATATCTGTATACTATTCGGTGGGCAAAATTACTTAATGAGTTTTAAATTATTTTCTTTTAGATCCAATACAGAATACAGCAACTGTAATTCGTGGCCAGTTTAAATCGCAAGGGTTGTAGGCTGGCAACTCCTGATTTAAAATAATTCTACGACGAACACAGAATATTTAGCAATTTCTACCCTGTGTTTACTTACGCACTCTCCTCTTCAATATTCAGGAAAACGGACACTTGACACTTCACTGTCGCGAATCACCAAATCTGGAGAACAAAATCGATATGCATAGCCCTTCTAGTCATTTGAATTATGTCTAAAAAAAAAATTGAAACCTTTTCTACTTATTTTAGAGTCGACAAGAACTTTTAACATTTACGTTCATGGATACTATAGCATGTACAATACCTTACATCTTTACTAAGTATTTAACAACATCGCTTAGTCGCTTGGAAGTCTGAGGTAACCTATAGCTTAGCTAAGGTAACCATTTCCATTCTGGGAACCAGCTTCCAAAAATTCCCCGAAAGGAAAGCGTAGTGTCTCGAGGCTTCAAATGCAGCACACATATAGAACTAGTAATTAACGCATAAGAAACAAGGTGCAGGAAATCATCTGACGGAAGAAATGAAAAAGGAAGAACCTAACCGGAATTTAACCCGCCTTCGCTCGCTGCCGCTCCCTCGGCATTAATTCGCTTCTGCGTAACATTCTCCTAGTTTTACCTTAAATGCCATGACTCCAAAAATGAATTCCCTTGCCTCCCAAACTGCACTTAACTGGCCCAGAAAATGAAACTGGTAATCTAACCTAACCAGAAATATACAAGCTTCTCACATGTATTAACAGACAAAAAGAACTCTGAATCACTATTCAGGGCTGCAAAATGCACGGTTGCCTATATTTCGGGCCGTAAAACGCACGGGTCCCAAAAATGCATGATTGCAAAACGCAACGATTCCCTCCTTACTTCCGCCTTATCTGGCTTTTGAGACCGCATTCTCTTACTTATTACTTTGTTACATTGATACCCACCACCGCCAAATATTAAGATTTCGTTTAAATAACACAAATTTCGTGTTTGATCCGTTATAAATACGACAGTTTCTTGTTGATACACACACCCAGAAACAAACAAAGAAAGTAAGTAACAATAATTTTGAACATATTTCATTTATATATCGTGTTTGTGAAAAACAGGATTCTACTAAAGTTTCATCTACTTACTCCATCACTACCTCACTTTCGTTCAAAGTATCACAATCTTTTCCGGGTTCACAATTCGAAACCTTTTAATCACTCCACTGGTAAATTCATGTTTCAGTTTAGTATGAGTAGCCGCACACAGGGGGGGAAAAAAAAGCAAGCTGGAGCCGAGCACTTTTTAAATACCAGTACAATTATTGTGTTTTGGGATGCTTCGCTCTGCTTCATGGTTCAGTCGTTGGCAGCGCCACCACTTATACATATTGGCTTAGCATAACATGAAAGCATAATTAGCCAAATAAATACACCTTTCTTTTCAGGTGTACAACTAGGATAAACAAATGGGCAAACATCAAAATTAAAATAATGTTTTACTGTATTACGTAGTACCTACACTTCTTCCTGAAAATATATTAAATAAAATTAATTTGTTAAAAAATGATGAGAAAGTGTCTACCCTAGCTATCCTCTGTATTCGCCACTGGTCCATATAAAACATTTAATGGCATACTTTCTTATCCTTTGTTTTACTGGTATCAGGGATTTTTCAGAACGTCGAAACTGGAAAGCTGTTGGAGGCAGAACTGAAATCGGGTCACTTTTGGTGACTCGGCCTGACCCGAACATACATGACCCGGTCCGAAACTGGACCCATATGACCCAGTCTGGGAAACATAATTAACTGAGATGAGAAATTCGGCGTCGTATTTTCGTGTTCTGGGGGTAACATCTCCGGTCCTGGTCACCTCTGAAAGAAACACTGTTCAAACTCAAGGGAATAACAAAAAAAACCCTCTGCTTTGTCCTCAAAGTTACCGGGCCTAAATCAGGTCAGGCCGAGCCCGAAGCCTAGACCCGGAGACCCGTTCCAGCTCTGGTTGGAGGACGGGATATACGAGCACTTATATGAGTTTTTTTTTTAGTTTTTCGTAAAGATTATTTTCGTTTCAAGGAGCGTGTATTAAGAATCAAGGTCCGTGGACAGGCCTCTCCACGGACCTTGAGGAAAAATTATGTAGGGAATACACAGGTGTATGAAGAAATTCCTATTTCACCATTGATATAGCTTTTATTATCAAAACTCGAAGTCCTAATTGAGTAATAATTGAAATTCAAAATTTGTTCTAATTTTCTCTCTCCTTCTCTTCTTTTGTTTCCTTAATCACCATTCCTTTCGAGGTTTTATATATATAGTTGTTTCGATATGGATTACTTTTTCCAACTGCTGTGGCACAATCCAAAACAAAATGGAGCAGCACTGTCACTCAACACAAGATTGAATCATCACATTTAGAGGAACTGGACAAAGTTGGTGCAAGTGTGTTATATGGGAAAAACGGGGACGGGGTTAACAAAACTAGAGCTGTAAACCCTGATAATGATGATGAGAAAAGCGCTCTCTGGATTGTGGTGGTTAGATAAATCGCTCGTCCCCTAGCTCCGCACCACTACCACCGAAAAAGAAAAAGGAGCCACGACCGGCAGTTCACTTCATCTGGTCTTGTTTCTTCTTGTGAGAGAGACTAGTCTACAAGAAAGGGAGAGAGAGAGATTGAGAGACTCTCGACTTGCTCGATCTTGTAACCTCATCGTCGTCGCTAACGAACTGAGTTTTCACAGTATTGTCCTAATTTCTAGGAAGACAACTTCTGTACGTCAACCCACAGAGTAAATGATCTATTTTCAATGTTGGAGATTCACTGGCTTCAACAGAACAACCTTCTCATCAGATCTGTATTTTGTCGGTGAGTGAATGAAATTTTGCAAATTACAGTTTCCTGGTACATGCAAACCCAAGTACCTTTACCACAAAATCAACTCACTTGAAGTGAGATTTATTTCTATAGGTTACTTGTAACGAGACAATTTCATACTTCGCATTATCCCCCACCCCCAAAAAAAGAAGAAAAAAGCCATTAATATATGACAGTATAGACACATCCGGAAATTATAAAAAAGTCCAGTTTAGAGGCGTTTCAGATTGTCAGCATTTCTAGATTCTGAGTGAAAAAAAAAAGGTAGTGAAAGTGATCATGCAGGTCCTTATAAATCATCTACATACATGTACCAAAAAATGCCACGTGATCATACGGGGCTGAAATCTTATAACACACTACTGGAGTCAACACATCCCCAGCCCCTGTAGTAGAGGCGGTAACATCGCGGACTTCTGATTGAATTGGTTTTATATGCGACTTCGAACCCCGCGAGCGACCACCTTGACTGAGCTCCCTCCCTCAGTTTCACCAGGCGAATGCCGGGATGATACCTTAAGAAAGACGATGGCCGATACCAACCCCATCCTGCAACCTATCCCGGCCTGAGGCAAAGATGCCAAAATATCATAAATAATTTTTAAAATGTAGTAAAGTGAACACGTATTGTGCTGCGGAGATTATAGCGAATTACAGGAACGTGAAGTAACTAACTATGTGGAACATTTTCTTTGTAGGGCTGAGGCCTGAGGAACATGTCATATACGCACATTATTGCCGGTCCAACTGTTGTTAGCAGAGTACTTCACTCTTGAACAAGGACTACAAAGACAATCAACTGAAATTTGGGTTGCAACAGCGAGTTTCACTAACAAACGAAGAAAAAAAGGGAGTGCAGAGTCCTAACTCGATTGCTACGAGTAGATAAGATATATACGTATTTCCTCTGAACTAAATCATCATAGTACCAAACAGGCACTTACATCGTAACAATGAACACGCGGTACCCTATTCACTCTTACTCAGTGCTAATCCGGAAAAATGTCTAAGTGTACCGCCCGCACCGACAGTGAGCATTAAACTATCGCCAGAATTGTTCAACAATTAACAAGGCAGAATGGTTAGATGAATCACATACAATCTTATGCAAGCACAACGACGAAGCCACGAAAAAGGACGATCTGCCATGGTGTGTTGGGGACAGGGCTCGAAATTAGCGGTGGTTCACTGGCCAACGACCAGTAAACATTTTTCAAGGGCCAGTAACTAAAAAATGTCAGTGGTCCTATAGACAATGCTTTCTCAAGTTCCAGTATATTAATAAACATACATGTAGGCTGTATTTAACGTTTTATCGAAGTGTTTTCTTTCTGTTTTCAAAAACAAAAAATCGTGAAATCGCAAAATCGTACAAACTAATATATCAGCTGATCAACACTTCTGTCGCAAGTGCAGGAAACGGGAAACATAACTCTTATGCAACGCGCTCGCGGATACGTCATCAATGAATCCATATTGGGTTATTGTGATGTTGCTCCGGCAGTATCCTTCTTTATAGACAAAGAAGAAAGAGTCAGACGCTCCAATATTTCTCCCTACAGGCCTAGACTCCTAGCAGATTCTTCAAAAAAAGATATGTAGTGTAATAAAATCAAAGTGTGATAATCCAGGCATTCCTATTTGTTAAGCATGATCTTGTTTGCTTTAACATAAGAATTTTTACACGGCTATAATAATTGGTATCCTATGTAGGCCTGTAGCCTAAATGAATATAATAAAGTGGACTAAAAATTACTCTGATTATAATTATTTACTTATCTGAAAAAGGGCCAGTAAGTTCTTTGTACGACCAGTGAAGAAAAATTTTCACTGGCCCTGTGGACCAGTGCTACCAAAAGTTAATTTCGAGACCTGATTGGGGGATACCTTTGGATGGATGGGGTATTATTACGCTCTTGCGATCATCGGCGTTTACCATGACGACTAGAGCATGTTTGGAGATACACAAATACTTCATCAGCTTCACAAAGACAACGATGATGGCGGCAATTACAACAGAGTACCCTATCAGGATTGCACTGGGAAAGACTTCAGAAACTTGACACCAAATGTCATCATTTTTCATGGCCTCCAAATTTTCATTGAAATCAGTACGTACAAAACATACTGGAACAATAGCTCCACCGATGAGATTCGGTATCAAAGAAGATTGAATACACTAGGAAATGTCCTGTGTGTGAAACAGTCACTACTAATAACTTCTGAAGTGGAACGTCACCAGGGATTCCGCCAGGATTTTTAGTTTGGTGGGGGAGTGTAAAGTCAAATTTGGGAGGGTGTAAATGGAGTATTGCACGGTTTCTATAGATTTTTGACCATAAACCTTTTAAAGTTGGGGGGAGGTGATCTCAAGGATTTGGGGGTGACAACCCCCACAGGAAGGGGGGGGAGCTGGCGGAATACCACACCTTACTGCTATTATTATATAATGATTCACCGGATGAGAAAACTTTATATGGACGTCGAAATGCACAGGTCATCAGTCGTTTTTTTTTTAAATATTTTTTTTAAAACAGGGACTTAGCTTGAGTGAATTGTTGTTTTGACTTGGAAGTCGAGTTTGAAAATGTATCAACGGTGAATATAAAGATAACTTTTTTTTTTTATTTAGGTAATAACTTAAATTCTTTTCGTTTATCTAGTTTATAGCCTATGAAGCAGATCAATGGCACTACTCAAGCACCTTGGTAGCGATCCCCTTTTACTTGATAAATTAGCATCATCTCTTTCTAACAAAAGCATGCCTGTTTATGTATTTACATGCGTGCGTGCGTATGAAAGTAATCTTGACGATGTATGCGTGTATGAAAGTAATCTGGACAACATCTGAAGTTCAGTCACATCAGTCATCTCACAATCTTCTTTTTCTCTCTTTCTCTACCAAACCTATCACTGCTTCGAGGCACAATCTCTGAACCTGACACCTGAAGCAACAAAAGACGGGAATTTTCTTGTCTGTATTAACATGTAGATTAATCCCTTCGCAGTAAGTGAAAGGAGGAACAAAGTATAATAATAGCTTCTCTTTAGAATACCTAATTCTCTTTTCTTTCCCTTTCTCCTTGGACGTATTTAAATGGCATGGGCAGTTTCTCCGCATCTCATCTAAATTTACAAAATCTTCAAATAAACTGTCCACTTTATTACTATGAACACACATTATTTGAGTTTTATACACAACAACAGGAAAGGTTCAGAGTCTATTTAAAACAACCCGTCGCATCCTTAAAAACAAGTGATACTCATGAATCATGATCATTATCAAACTTTAT
This sequence comes from Lepisma saccharinum, assembly GCA_022664845.1. Classification (NCBI taxonomy): domain Eukaryota; kingdom Metazoa; phylum Arthropoda; class Insecta; order Zygentoma; family Lepismatidae; genus Lepisma; species Lepisma saccharinum. The sequence goes on along the minus strand of JAGDQP010007517.1, from coordinate 48,495 downwards.
AATTTAATTCGCCTATTGTGGTCTGTATGGTCTGTATATATACATCTTCCATCACAAATCTGAAAGATGTTCCCCAGCGAATATGTCTTCTGGGGAAAGGGTAGGGCCTATATTCTAGGTATCATGCCGCCTGGTACCACTGTGGAAAACTTTCGAAAGCAGCAGTGAAGATGGTCGGTTAGCACGGCTCTTCACTGATAATCCGACGACGATCATTTGTGCGGGTTAGATATTTATTACATTTCTAAAGAACTTCTTTGTTTTTTATGTTCAAGCACTAGCTTCTATATTATACCCCCCCCCCCCCTCCGACGAAATTTGAACAAGAACTTTACGGTTACTCGTGTATTATGCTAATCAACACACAGCCTCACGATACGTCGTGGGTCTAATAACGCTAGATTCGAATCCCGTGGATTAAATAAAAAATGAACACGAAAGATGAGTACTAGAACGAAAGCCACAAAGTAACGACCTACTAACCCCACCTTTATATTGTGCCGCTTCATTCTCATGATTGGACAACAAGGCGTAGTCAACAAACTCCTATCATTGCAGCAAACTGAGCTCTTTTGTGATAACACCCTTCGTCAAATCGACAACTGTGTACATCACTGACTCCACACAGGAGCATGGTCGGCCACGAGGCTTTAATTCAATGAGGATATCAAATGGTCAGCACCGAAACTGGACTCCCACCAGGAGTCGAATCTGGGGCCGCTCGCACCCAAAAGACGTCATGAAGGAATTCAGATGCAAACAATAACATATCGACAGAGAATGGATAATGTCCGATTGGGTGTGTAAACTGTCATTAACATTACGTGAAGTATTAGCTCAAGTTTTTTTTTTTTTTTATTTGATGTCTTACATCCAGTGAGTTATGCATTTTCAACCACTAGTAGCAGAATTATTATCCTGGAATCTAGCCGACATGCAAACCGCTCATATGTCAATACGTACATAAACATCATGTGTGTTTAGTGAAGGAAACAAAACAGCATCTGTTACCTCCATTCTTCACAAAAAAGAAGCCCAGACCATCAACACACACACTTTGAAGAGTACACTTTTTAGCATCAGCCATTTAGTTGTTTTGCTTAAAAATTGAGACCTAAAAATAACGCGTCAACCATCTGCTACTCCTGAACCGATCTTCGTATATTCGAACAACTCATCCCCCCTCCCCCACGTTTTCTCCCTATCTTCAACGACCGACCTGCTGTTAGTCGTCTATCCAGTCAGTCTACCCCTTGCAACACCGTCACCTCATTGACTTTCAGATGGATTAGGCTGACGGGAAAAGGCACGAAAACCAACGCACAAGTACACACACACATATCCAGCCTCACTACTAACGAAAGAAAAATAATAGCAGTAGCAGTAGTAGTAGTAGGCAAGACAGAATTTTTTTGAGTGCACGTGGTCGGATACTAAAGCAACCTCGCCCCTTTTTGCATCAAAGCATCCAGCAGGCAACATCCATATTCGGGAGTAAGGACCTCCAAAAAAACCAAACCATCAAGGTTGGCTGCTCTTACTACCTGTTTGTTCACTACACCTTGAACACATCTTCCTTCCTTCCTTCCAACGAACCATTACTCCAAAAAGACCTTGTCCATTTTTTTTTCCTTCTTTCCCTTTCAAGCGTCAGCATCTGGCATATAGGAAATTCCTTCTTGCACAGTGAATACAGTCGTAAATAATGTACTTATTCATATTCATTATAATGAAAGGGAATTAGTATTGCTGATAGGCGCACACGGCAATTGCAATTGATGATCTTTTCACGCGCGCAAAATGCAGTAGGCCTATACTTAAATTAATGAAGGGTGCAGTACCAGTTCCGTCAAAGAACTGGAATGCTGTTGCGAGAAGTTTTATAATTCTCACTGGGAAATGTAGTTTTATTAGGAGATAGGAGTAGTAACTAAAATCCTTCCTTCCCTTTCACAAATGACCTGAATAGGAATACGCATTCTAATATTTCTGATTTTGTTCCATTAAAACAGGTTTAATTTCAGCAATAACCCTAATGGATAGCATGTGAAAATGCCACATCCCATTTTCGAAACGGAATCAATAAGAAAAAAATTGGCACAGAATTCCCTACAAAGTCCTGACCACTGAACATCTATTCGGTGTATATATTTCTCCGTCTACTACAACTGTCCCCATGATTTACGAGTACTCACTGCTAATTACTCTTGAGGTGGCCGAGAGCATGGTCATGTGTTCAATTCCCGTCGGGTGAACTGAACGGAGTGGTTCGGAGCCCACTTCACCAAAAACTGTAGGTCCGGTTCTTATAAGCTTACCAGCTCGTTTAGGAGGTTAACAAGAATTCAATCAAACCTAAGCACTACAGTATAACATTGGCAGAATACTATGGGAAGTAAAAAAATAAATAAATAAATAAAAAAAACTCGTAAAATGCGGAAAGCGATGCAACTTCTAAGCGAATACAAGCTTATGGCAACAATGAACAATCCAAAGCAAAGTACAACTTTACAGATACAGTTTAACTTGTTATGGTATTACCCAAAATGGCATATAGTTTACGCCTTAAGTTGCACTGTTAAAAATTACATTTAACGAACATGTTAAGCACATATTTTCTCTAGTTTTGTGCACAATAATTTTTGAGAAATTATATTTTATATACTTCATTTCATCTCATAATCATTTTTATATGCTTTTTGCATCCATTTTGTTCAGTAACTAGCAGCATCAAGCTTACTAAGTAACTTTTATAATTTATCTATTAAGAAATATGACCGAGTTAATACATCATCGATACCTCGAATTTTATCCCCGCTCCCGCCAAATTCTTTTTTCCTAGGCTACAAGAATATTTTATTTATACTTTTTTTTTTTAAGTTAGCTCATATCTTTGTGCCTTAAAAGTGCACAGAAGTGATGTAATATTGACTCCTTTTAGGTGTAGAAAAAGTGCCAGAAGTGTAAGTGGTGCAACGTACAATGATGGAAACGAAATGCATTGACAATCTGTGGGAATCTGGATTTAAGAGACAATTTGGAATATTGAATATGAAGAAAAAAGACCGACTAATTATTATGGGAGGCAAGGAGGCTGTCCAGTTAAGCTTATAAGTAGAGACCCTGGAAAATCTTGAGTACAAGTCACTAAAAATCTGTCGCCATCAGCTGAAGCATTGACGCTGCAGGAGCGGAAAAAGAAACGAAAATGTGAAAACAAAAGCTTTCCGTGCCTTTGCGAATAACAACTTGTGATATTATATGAGTGATTCACATAAATGTGCACGGTCTGGGTCAGTTGAATACTTGAGGCTCCACTAGAGACAAAAGGTGCAGAAAAATACGTCCCCTAAATAACCTCAACAATCAGCACCAAATATGAGCAATGATTAAAGAAACTGAATTTGAAAATAGATGTCACCTTGTTATTCTCAACAGCAACAATAACAAAAGTGAATTGAAAACCAACGTTTATACGACTAATATATTAATCTATTAGTTAGTTTCATAAACGCTGATTTAAAACGAAGTAAGCTATTTATTTTGCTTTCTCTTTTTATATTGTGTTGCTACATCATTGTTAGATTTGGTAATGACGGGCCGCGAGCCATTGTTACTATATTCCTTTAAAAACCTTTTTCCGTTACTTTCAAATATTATTATTCAAAGATATCTAAATTTGTTTAGATCAGTGGTAGATCTATTAATGAAATATACATTTAGCGGCATGTATTTGCAAATCCTGCTACTATTTGTATTATTAATCTATAACTAATCGCTTTGCTGAAAACATATTTACTATGAAATTAATAATGAAACATATTTGTTTACCATGAATTACCAGTTCACCGTGGGTGGAATTGAGGAATATTGTTACGCAGTCAACAGTAGTTAATTAAAGCTATTAAATCCACGTTATGGGACATATTTCATGTAGCATTCTTCAGTTTATGAAATCGATGAAGTTCCGGACGCCTTTTAAAAACATTTTTTATAACCCCCCGTTTTTTTATACCGGCATACATATTTGTAAAGACTGATGATATTGATATCAAAAGCATCTCGATGCTATAACCGACAGGGACATTATATGAACTATTAAGAGAGTCTTTCTCTCTTTATGACAGAAGTTTATGAGGAAGATAGGTAAGAAGAGGAGCCTCGCATTCGCGGAAGATTATGCTCTAAACATCACGCACATAATAAACTTTCACTTACGTCCTTTGGTGCAGAGAATGCGGCGATGCATAGTAAGAATAGACGAACAACTTCCTTTTTCTGAGAGAGGAAAAGGATTAAAGATACTGGAGATGACCTTAACATAACAGTGACCGTGACCCCTTCCTTCTTCTATACACTATGAGATATGACGTTAAGAGATAGTAACTTCCTTTATCAAGTGATTTTCATCAATACACATTTCTTTCTTTTACAAAAAAAAAAAAAAGTTTTTAGCTCTTTTTCTAAAAAAACAATGTGGCTAAAGATGTAACCTCACTTCTTTCCTGCATCTTATATTTGTAAGACCTTTTACATTACATAGTAAATTTTACTAGAACGGAAACTTGTCCTGGATTTTCAAACTTTAAAAAGAGTATGGCTTACATTAAATCACACTTCAGTCGATCCTCGTGGAAATGAATTTTAAGTATCCCTTTTCCATGCCAAAAACTTTCATCACTTATGCGGCTTTAAATACGTAAAGATGTGAAGAAATGGATTTGTTTCTACAACGTATGAGTGCATTAATTGTCAGTTTTGGAATCCCACGCAATAATAAAATAAACTGGCAGCAGCGGTGGACAGAACGTGTGTCGAGCCAACTACCCTTCAGAAAGACATAAGATTCAGATACTTAAATTACATACCTGGCAGCCTGTAGACTTAATACGTTGAAAAAAAAAAAATGTTCATAAACTATTTCAGGTTTCTAATAAGAAGTCTGAAACCTAAAAGTTCAAAATGAACTGTAATTCAATGGTAACTTTGTTAACTTCATATTTACGAGGTTTCAGCTTCTGCGAATAACGACCGATTACGTGACAAACTGTTTCTCTCATTGTTACGGGTAAATTTTCAGTTATGACATTTAACATAACATGTTTTCTGTTGTATAGTCATAAGAGGTTACGTTCGTCACGTTTTAATCAGACTGTCACGTTCGATCTTCAACCAGGGACATGCTGCCCATAGTAAATTCGGGTATCGACTTAAAATTAATAGGTCCTGTTCATCAGATATTAACATAAGCCATATCGAAGAAAGGCAATGTCGAACAGTGGTTCAACGTGCCTCCACACGAACACACATCATAATCTTCATGGAAAATTTTAGACTGTCTTTCACAAATACACAATAAAAACGTCAGTGTGAACTCTTAAAACAGGATGTGAAAGAAAGATACAAGCATATTAACTTCACTGGTACGCATGCAGCTAATTTTCAAATCCAAAGGTTCAATTTCTTGCACAAAACGAAACTTCTACAACTTTATTTTTAACGATAAGACACCAGCTTTCACGATTTCATGATCTTACAAAAACACTACTTACAGCAAGCAATTTCTTTTATGATTAAATCTATAAAAACCCGTACTGGTCAGAGACTAGCATATCTTCTCTTTCGTCATGTTAGGTTTTTTTTTCCTAGTTCTCTTCTATTTTAGAGTTTGTAACGGAAATCGCATAAGAAAAACAAGACACGTCACCTACACTCGTCGCACAAGCCAGCGCCGAAAAGACGCCAGTTTAAGATGACACGATTTCTCTGAAAATGTTTCGACACATTATTGGTGGCTAGGGACCACTCACATTTACATCTCTTGGATTGCAGCCGACATATTTCTCTCTCTCTCTCTCGGCGGACATGCCTACTCAGTCGTCAACAATATGACCATCGCGTGTCGCGTTCTAAATATCTGTCTTCATGACGTCAAGAGATACATGCCCGCTCAGACTAATCTGAAAAGTAATAGGAACAACAAATTCCCTGAGTTTGTGATGTTGCCAGAATATTCATCGTTTTCTTTCTTCTTTTCTTTTTACACCTCTCTCCCCCACAAAAAAAAATCTGGATGGATGATCTCAAAATTATTGTAAGGAACATGATTTTAACTATGTACTTCGTACACATTTATTTGCCTTTATGTACACTGTAAAAAATATCAATTTTATAACATTCTGAAACCATCTCCTTGCTCCTTAAAGTGAGCGTTTTGGATTACTTCCTGGAAACCCTTTTTTTACTTTTAGAGGGAATCAAAAAAAAAAAAAAGTTTGAACGATTGAAGAAGGAAATAAAGAGTGCGAAAGTGAAGATCGGACCCGGTTTGGATAGGCGATATGGTTCATTACTTAACCAACTGAGATAAGAATCGTCACTTTGCTCGTTATATTTTGAATTTCGATGCAAAAATGAACGAACTGCTTAGCCTTACAGTTTCCGGTAGAAGAGGGTTTCAAAACCAATCTGTTCACTGGACCACCACGAGAAAAGCGTGCTAACCTCTCCACCAACCGAAAGTCGTAGAGCTGCGTTGGTCACTTATGGTCTAACTCTACCAGAATTTTGAAGATGTCCCTCAATGAGCTCATCTTTACGTGAAAATATTTAAGGAGGGTGGAGCTTTTGCCTGATAAAATTGAGGGAGAGAAAACATGAAATTCTTCAGTTAGAGTTGTCCGGAATTATCCGAGTTTGAACCATTGCCAGGCGTAGAAGGGAACGGGGAGGTGGCATTATTGTCTTGGAGACGTTCAAATATTACGCCAGCATCCAGTTGGGTTCATCTGAGGGTTCTCCAGACCTTTTCTCAGTTCTACCAGGCTGCGATGGCCTCGCAAAATAAGACTCCCTGACCACTCACTACCTTACCTCATTCTCTTTCTTACTTATGTAATAACATTTAAGACTGGACGGCCTGAAGCCTCTAAGATACTTAAAGCCCAGAAACGTAGTTTTAAAACTAGACAAATTAATTGAAGTTCGTGTCACAACTGACATTTTTCACAACAAAACAAAGTAT